>JBBMOE010000021.1:1338560-1425603 GCA_037975065.1 Chaetodon trifasciatus
AAATGCAACACAGAGTGCTTTACAAGGGTTAAAAACAATCTAAATAAAAACAGAACAACATTAAAAACCCAACCCCCCAACACATACCCTGAACTACAAGCATACACACTCACACGTTACCTATTTAATGTTACATATATTTAAGTTTTGTTTCTACATTAGCAGGCTGATGCTTGTAAAAATTGTGATCAATTAAACAGAATGCTTATTGTTGAACAGAGTTAAATATCCTGATGTTTATTCCCTAATTTGGCTTCAGCTTCAAAACTGTTAGATCCTACATTTCCCATAATGCAGCTCAGTACTAGAGTTCTCCTTCAGAGCAACAGAGCACATTATGCAACTGTTTCCAAAGGCTGAGCAGTACCTAGCAATGCAAATAAACTGATCTCTGTTTAAACCTATTTAACAGACTAAGCTAAGCTAACATGCCGTCAGCTTAGAATAGCCTGCATCAGTTTTCCCTCAACATTGTTTTAGACTGAATTTATAAGGATACCCATGTCCAAGTAAGTACATCATTCAGTATACACACATTCAGTAAATGTTACCAACATCCTAGGCAGGTGATATACTGTGTATATGCAGCACAGAATAGTACAAGTATTGCATCTTTGTACTCAGTCATATCATTGGATTTATACCAGAACCCTGAGCTTTGAGCTCATTCACAGTTTTCACAGATTGAAAGGAGAAACTGGTAAGTCTGATGGTTGATTACGACTTGCATAGCAGAGTCAAGTGAGCAGAAATGAATCTTAACAAAACATCTATGTTATCTTGTCCCTCCTTGCCACCTCGTAATAGTATTTTAATCTTCCAATTAATGATGTGGACCAATCTGACAAGCAGAAGGCCAGTAAGCGTAGTAGCAGTGCTGAAATGCATGATCTATAGCTTTTAGTGCTGCAGAGAAGGAGGGGAGTAAGTACCTCATAAAAGCCCCGGTGCAGGACTTCACTGCCATTACTCACTCTGCCAATTCCTGTGAATCATTCCTTCCTGGCACCTTAAAACCCACCTCTAATTGTTCAGCTCCCCTCTCTCTCTTTCCATTCCAGTTCTAGCAACGCTGAGGTTCAGACAGTACACACACAGCACACACATCCTGGTTTACGGCTCGGCCCATTTTTGATTTCTAAGCTGGTTCTTTGGAGTGCCTTAATTTCTTTACCGCTTTAACATGTACGCAAATCATAGTTGAATTACCTTTGCAGACCACTGGAGGATGCACTTGCCTTTTACAAAGACCCATCACCTCTGCTGGCTTTATTGCCTGGTAGTTTATTGATTAGTAGAACTGATTATTAGTGTCTAATTTCAGCGCAATGTATTTATTGATTGCAGGTGGAAGGTGTGAATTGAGGGCTGCTTGAAAGCTGTTCAATACCAGTAATTGCTACAGTGGATGTCTTGACAGGAGCTTGAGTTAGTGGGACAGAGCAAGTGGGCAGTGAAGCCATGCAGCATTCTCCCAGTGTGCAGCAGGAGCAGCACAAGTATTATGTGTTTTCACTTTTAATTCAGATTTATCTTAACACTTATTTTCACGTGCAGAGGGCAGACTGGTGTGCGTGACACACTGAAGGTACTTACTGTATGTCTTGAGTGATCTTAGCACAGGACTGGTGTCACCTTGAGAGGTGCATTGACATTCCTGTCAGCCAGGGAGTTGGTGTCACTTCAGGAGAGGCTCGTCGGCTGGTTGGCTGGCCGGCCTCAGGGCAACTCCTTTTTAATCTGCCAACCTCCTCAAAGATCCGTAGGAGTAATTACAAGTTACACCCAGGGGTGAGAAGGCCGAATGAATTGGGACTGCACTTCTATTTCTCATTATCGCATACAAATCTCTGCAATGATTCTGAGTTGTCCTATTAGTCAGGACTGGATTTTATCCCAAAGTCAAAAGTTTAATAGCTGCAGCAGGATATTGCCTGTGTCCCCCAGGTATTCTGGAAAGTGGGATCCAGAGAAATGGGTCTGGACAGGAGCTCCACAAACTGTTTCCACTGAGAGAAAGTGCTGCAAAACTTTTTCACATACTCTACACAGCTCTACCTTAGTGTGGTTGTATGTGCTGCAGAACATTGTAAAAGAAATTTGTATAGCCAATAATGTTTCAGTGATGTCAGTGTATTTAAAGAAGTGATAAATGAAGCACCTAACTGAGTAAAATCAGTCTTATGCTGTATGTCTGCTGGTTGCAACATATATTCACTGCACCCTTTTCAATAAGAAATGATTCGAACTGCTAAACCTCTGCCCACTCTTTCGCTCTGCTCTGCTGCTGCATTGCTGAATTCTTAACTCTACTTTGCAGCCCCTTAATGCGACATTTCATAAGCAAACTCACCTGCTTTCTGTCTGGTCATGATGCCCCAGCTTGGCTTTGTGGAAGAAATAACCGTGACTGTAGTCTCAAGTGTGTCCTTCAGCCCAGAGGAGCTCACCGCATGTTTTACTTTAGCAAGCAAGTTCATCAATCACAAAAGAGTTAATGTGTTGGCTCTGTTCAGTGTTTTAGTGCTTGACATTAACAGCAAGCTAATGTTGCGAGGCTGCTGGAGCTACTGTGCTGATGTGCTTGTAGTCGGCATCATGATGTAATCTGGCAATTTCTGCTTTTATACTGCTGCTGCTGTTTACCTTTGTGCAATCACAATTTCCTCTTCTCTCCATATTTATTTTTCTTCAGCTGAATTCTCTTGTGAGGCAGCTGGATTCATGAGACCACATGAGGTCACGTGACCTGAGAAGCCGTCAGGATACCGTCTGTGTGCAACGTGATGCTTTTACAGTATTGATTCATATGAGTTTACTGCTTTCTTCATAAACACTGCTGCAAACAGTTGCTGGTATGTTGTTGTGTGGGCTGCTTTCTGCCAATAGACACTGAGTTGCTCTCAAGGGGGTGCTTATTATCAGCTCTCCCCAATCTGCTGTGCTGAGCTCGGTGTCTTTTTGCAGGGAGTGACGAGATCAGAGGCAAGAAGCCAAATATCAACTTTGTCTTTCTCTATTTTCACATAATAAATCTGTGTGAGTCCGCTGCCTGAATTATATTTAATACAGGCTCAAAAATACATACAGTTACAGAATTTTAATAAAAAACAAAAGGATAAACTGTATTAACAGCCAAGACCAAAGTGGGAAAGAGTACAGTAAAGCTGAGTTTGGATTTGCAGACAAGGGAGTGTCCACCAACCACACACTCAACAGCAAACAAACATTAATGCCTCAGTGTAGTGCTGAAACGATTAGGCAGTTAATCAGTGAACAATTTTGATAAATAATTGCTGAAGTCATTTATTGGGTAAAAACTCCAAACGTTCAGTCTCCAGCCTTTGAAATGTGGAAGCTGTGTGAAGCTTTCCTTTGTTTTGTATAATTGTAAATTGGTTGATTTTTGGACTGTCGCTTAGACAAAACAAGCTTTTTGAAGATGAATTTTTCTTTTCTTTTTTTTTGGCATTTATAGACTTGGCAATTAATGAAAAACAAAACAATAAAAATGAACTGACTAAGCTCTAAAGAAATAATTGTACTCCAGTGCTCACAGGCGAACAAAAATTGCTCAGAATAGGCAGTAGCAGGTGGTTCCGCATAGTGGGATTAACTGTAAAGACTGAAATACAAATATAGCATCAAAGCACAACTTCAAACAGACAATAGGTTAAAACAGCAGCATGGCAAAGACCCCTGCCTGATCTTATGCAACGTAACATTTACCAGTAATGACACGCTGTCTGTCTTGGCCGAGCTGAGCTATGTGCAGTCACATGGCACCAACAAGCAACAGCTACATGTCGAGTCAGCACATCCGAGGAGCCGGTCGCTGTTCAGTGCTGCAGTTCAGACTCGTAAATTGAAAGTACTCCCCCTCTATTATGCAAGCGACCACGGTCGGTCCAGTGTGCGTTTGTGACATTAGTCTGTTCGCAGAGTTGATGTAAGGAAGAGGCAGGGACTGACTGGTGGGGCTTGGGAAGTCACCTCAGCGCCCTGCCCACAGTGACTTGGCAGATGTGTTAGCGAGGCGAAGCGCACAACAGCTGCTTGCTCTAAATCGGGCCTCCCATTCTCCTCTCTGCCTTTGAGTTCCTGTGGAGTGCAATGTCAGCCGTGCTGGAATCATCAGTCATTATCCTGATTTGTATCTACCTCACACACTTCTCTCTCTCACTTTCATCTTCATTAGATCACTTCCTCCTTTTGTGCAAGTGGGTCAGAATTTACTGACTTTACTGCCTTTGTACGCCGAGTTGTGCTTTATGCTTAGCTTTGTGTAATGTGTAAAAACACCTAACATTGTTGTGTTTATTAATAAACCCAAAGGGATATTTTTGAGCTGGAGGGAAAACAGAGAGAGGCATCTTCTCTGCTTACAGAGTATAAATACCACCTTAAGCCCCTGCTGGAAGCAAGACTAGTTTCAGAAGACACACGGGGGTGGAGGGAAAAGATCTGCATTGACCCACTTCCTTGTGGACCTTTTTATGCCATTTATGTTCACAATACAGTATACACGGGATTATTGTTGTTGTACAAGTTGCAAAACATGAGGGATGTTTGCTGTTTTTCTGAAATAAGAGCAAACAACTGTAATGTTAAAGCCTTAAAAATCATGGTGTCTCTTGATGCCTTGAAAACACACACTATAGAAAAAGGAGATGGCTTTGTATGTAGTAGCTGCTGTGCATGAGTCTCACTGTATGATATGACATCATTATCGATCTAACAGCCCACTCCTCCACTGTATCCAGCTGTTATTATTGACTCGACTGAAGAAACAGATTGGCTTCAAACAAGCAGCGACATTCAATCTGTCCCTCTTCTGGGAGCACTCAATGCTCTCGCCCCGTCGCATGGACGAGGTGATCATGGGAGTTGGTCTGCCTCTGTTGGAGACATATATCAAACAGGGTGTTTCTGGGGTTCATTGCACATGTGTACATAAAGCTGTTTCACACCCAAAGCTGCACGCCTGAGCTGACTGTGGCTTTGTGTTTCTGTCTGGTGGCTTCAGAGGGAGATTCAGACAGACCTCTTATGTTTTACACAGCATCTCAGCTTTTATGGAATCGGGGGTGGTGTCCATCCCAAACTACTAAATGAATGAGGCCTTTGGTTTTGACCTGCTCTAAGTACCTGAATGAGGAGAGTAATAAAATTCACATGCGCACACATGCATCTCAAAATCATGTTGCTGGGTTTGACTGATTGCTTGCCATTAATCATCCTTACATATCAACTCTTATAGGTTTCTGTTCACAGTGATCTATGACTAAAAGAGGTTTTGGCTGATTGAGATTCTGAGGTGAAAGAATCAGTTGAAACATGACCAACCTCGGTTTTATCCCGGCCTGAATCCTTGCCTCATTCGTTGTCTGTGTGCTGCAGATATTGTGCCTTTTGAAAGAAGCTTTATGAGTTCCTGAAACATCTCTGTTTGCTGTGTGAGGGATAGCTCCTGATCCTCGGAGCGAGCAGGACATCAGCATGCAGACAACGCCCCACAGTTTTGCAGTGCAGGCTGCGTGAAGCCTCTAAATGGCGGTGAAATATGCAGGAGGGAGAATTCATAACAAAATCTGTCACTTCCTGTTTGTCTTTGATACATCACAACAACCTTGTTAATATTCTCTAAATTCCACCAGAGGATTGGCGGGCAGCAAGCTGAGAGATTGTGAGTCTTTTTCTGTGACTGGGCTGGAGGTAACCGCAGTGTGAAGCCGTGAAGCAGCAGGAGTTTGTATCTGTCTCTCAATCGACATGGGAGATTCATCTCCTGGGCAGAGAGGCGTCGCCAAAAGCTTGTGTATCAGCAAAGTAACAACGACTGCGGCACTGACACCAGGGGGCAGCAATTAACATGAATTAATCACATTGATTTAGGCTTCATCTCCCCCCTGGTTAGAGCTCTGTCTTTCTCTGCTGCACAATGAGACACACACCCACACCTAACCTATTATTCATGCATGGCAGTAGTTCTGCCCAGGATAATGGGCTGGTAATGGTTTCTTATCACAAGCTTTCGAACACTGTAGGAGGAGGAGGTCAAAACAGGCCACATAATGTAGAGTAGGGAATGGCAGTTCACTACAAAAACATGACAGTGATCATAAATAGAAGCAATCACATCAAAGCTTTTAAGTTTTAAGCAAAAGCATGATACTAGTAATATGTATTTTTTAATTAAGGTCATGCAGTTGTCCTCTCCATGCCCCCGTGTCTCTTCTTTTGGACCATATCATGCTCAGAGAACACATGCCCATGTTTCACCACTAAGGGGCACTGCAGCTTAAGCTGAGCGCAGAACAACCCGGCTGAATCTTCAGCAGCGAGGACGGGCCGCGACAGCATCAGATGCTCACTTCAGTGCCAGCCCCTAAAAGTTACCCAGGATGCCTAAATCTGCTGAGCTGTCTTCTCCTTCCGCTCCTCTCTCTACCGCAATACGACTTTTCCACCCAACTCCCAAAGAAACTTCTTTACATCTTACTCTTCCGGCTATCCTCCTTTCCTCGTCCGCCCTCCCTTCTCTCTCTCGCGCACTGCGCTCCCTCTCCTGCTCTGTCTTTTCCGTTTTCTTAGAGGCATCGGGTCCATTCCAGCTATAGTCAATCTAATCCCTCTAATTCAGTTAATCTAATTTTCTGGATATGGTCACACTGCTGATCTCCACTACTGGTCTTCTACAATCTCTCCCTCCGTTCTCTGATTTTCTGCCCAAAACCCCCGGAGCCCCTACTTTCCCACTTCTTGTCCACATTACTTTATAAAAACTAGTTGATTGGCACTAATTTGATGCTGTGAGAGTTTACAAAGCAGAATATAACAAATATCAGTGGCTAATTTCAAGGGGCCAACCCTCACCTCTCGTATTCCCCCTGTGTTTGCTGTTTTAATCACAGTGAGAATGAATGTGGCAGAGCTTGGCATGTTGACATTCAGGCTGCATCATGCATAGCATTCCTCTCCGTGATTTGCAACGAGCCCTGCATGATTCATCCTTGTGTTGCTGTTTGTTGACGATTAGTGATTAAATGAACTCTTCGCAAGTCAGCAGTTGATGCTACAGAGGTCACCATATATGTAATTCACTCAAATGTGGCCAAACGGCGCTCAAGGATGCAGCAGTGTAGACTGCTTTGTATATTTTAGCTTGGAAATTCATAGACAGCTGGGTTTTTATCAAGTAAGAAAGCCTCACGATTGGCCTGGACAGTCCCAGGATGTCACTGCTCTTCAATAGCAAGGAGTCATTGATGAACCATGAGTCCTGACTGACTTGAACAAATCTGGATCTCCCCTTTCCATGAACCTTAACAGTATTACTCTCTGCGCATACACTAGTACGAGCTATCTGATGGTTTCAAGCAGACTAGTTTCTCATTCGGTATTCATTAGGAGCTGCCAGTGTACGCTACATGCATGTTTGAGGGATTACCGAGGTCTATTAGCAGATAAGAGGGACTTTCTCTGTGGAAATCGCTTGAGATACGGTATGTAGGTTAAACATTATGTGTCCCAACACTTGCTTTTTAATCGCATTCACCGATAAGCTCAGTGTTATTTGCATTTTGCGGCTCGTTTTAAACCAAGCATCACGAATATCACTTGTTGTTCCGTCGTGCTTTTCTGCTGCCGCACCGTACTTTGTCTCCCATTTTCACTCACTATCCCTCATCTATCTGGCTGCAGCAGATCTCTGCAGTGACTGTCGAAACGTGCACTTTAAGTGCATCATCTTCTGTACACGTCCTGCTTTTGCCTGTTATCACATAAAAGTACAGAGAGGACAAAGAAATCAGGTCCGCGTAGGGGGAGGCAGCACTGGTGTCAGTCTCAGAGCGAGGATTAGGGCCAGGCCAACCAGACGTTCACAGGACCTGCTGGGGGAAAGTGGGCCGGGCGGGACACACCCTTGTGTCATATCTCACCGTCTGGGTGTGCTTGTCCTGCCTGACAGCTGCAGGGAATAAGCACATAATATTCTGATACGTGTCTGTCTTTTTCCCCCTCTTCTGTCACTTTCTATTTTTTTCCTCCCTCTATTCGGACCTCTCTTCTCCCTCTTCCTTCAGCTGTTTCTCTCTGGCCGCTCCACTCGCCACCAGTGGCCCATTTGTGGATTTATAGGTCAACTGTCTGACAATTTCAGGTCCATCTTATTTAATTGCCTCCCAGTGAGTGTCAGGAAAATGAGTTACCTGCTGCAGCTCAGTTTGCAGAAATACAGTAAGTTACTGCCTGCTGTCTGCTCAGCTGATGGACTGAGGAGTTCTGTATGTCATGAATAGTAAGAGGGAGGTATTTAATCAATTGGTGAGTGAATAAGTGAGTGGTAGGGAAACTTATATCCCTTTTTGTCAGGCCTGATTGGAGTTGAGCCACATGCTGATATGTCCTCTCAGTGGCCTTCTGTGTGTAATGACAGTTGTGACAAATCATGGCCCACTAATGACTCAGGGCTGGATAAGATGTGTCTTTTTTTGTTCCTTTTTGCTGTCTCTCCATTGCTCTTTCTTCTCTGTCTCTTCTTTTTCCTCAACTCTGGTGCTGTCCTCAGCTGCCTTTTCTTCTTAGGTCTATCTTCTTTCCCCCAGTGAAATCTGGACGTGTCTGGGATGACTGCAATGCAGCTGAAACAACAGCAACGGTCCGACTCCCAAATCAGACGAAAGGGAGGGTGGCCTGTCATCCAGGCCTGTGTGGAGGTTTAAAGAGCCCCCATGCTTTCAGGATCTGGATCGGATTGGGTCAGCCGAGCTGGCGAGTCGTCTGGCCCAGCCAACAGATCCTCAAAGACATGGAGAAGAGAAACATGTCGCTCCTGTCTCAGCATGGCTACAGCACTACAGAGAGACAGAGATAAAAAGAAACAGGCAGAGAGACGGAGACTGGGAAGTAAAAAGGAAGAAATAAAAAATCAAAAAGTTATCACACCTAAAAAGTAAGAAGTTCAGCCCTCTCTAAAGTTTGGCCTTCAGACACACACAAAGCAGGATATTCACAATATGGATGGCACATTACATTCCACCAATCTGCCATCATTAGGCATGTCTGCAGTATTTGGTAATATTTTAGATTACAGCGTGCAATGGACACTGATGACGTACCAGTACAATGACCTACTAAGCAACAATGCTAGAGGTTTGGGGGTAGATGGGATAATGAGCAACTTTATTCATCTACAGTGATTTATTTCTATATTAACATATACTACTTACCTACACTGGAGAGGTACAGATGATAACAAAATGAGGACAGGCAAACGATATATAGTTCTTTAATAACTAGCGGGTACTTTTGTGTTTTTACTTTGGAACAAACAGATCTTTGGGGAAATAGTATTGTCAGGAATGTACTGTAGGCATACAGCCTATATATTGTACTTATGCTATCGGCGTAAAGCACTGTACTTACAGGAGAGGTGAGAAGCCTGAAGTGGTTCAGGTTTATTTGGACTGTAATCAGAAAACACTTGAAATAATACCCATAAAACAACAACAACCCATATTGGACAAAAAATTACCAAAAAACACATGACACCAAAAAATAAAGACAAAACAAACTAAAAAGGTACCAAAAGAGCTATAACACCAATCTACAACAGATTACTCTGCTTATGCTTAAAAGAAGATTGGTTTCATGTCATGTCACAGTGTCGCTGTCATGAACCACGAAGGACACAAACATTGAAGTCAACCTTAACTGAGAGTCATTGCACATTATTAAAATTAAACCATGATATGACGAGCTACGGGTCATTTAACCCTCAAACTCAGCACGTGTCTTCTAACGGTGAACTAACTACCTTTCAAGCTCCATCCAACACTGAGCAAACCTAATCCCAAAACAACAGGTGATATCTATACAAAGCCTGTTTACAGTGTGGCCCTTTACTGCAGCTGCATGGAAGACGGTCTCTGCTGCTGACAGTGGACGCTCGCTTGTGGGCAGCTCTCAAAGGATGGTCAGGATACCTGGTTGTTAAAAATATTGACAGCATAAATTCTTTGTCAAGTCTTCTCAAACACCAGGTTATTGCTCAGTAGATCATATTTTATGCTGCATTAACAGAGTATGATAGTGGTTTAAAAATACCTACAGTATAATTCTTTAGTTTCCACATTGTGTCCGTTGTGCCCACATGCACTGTCAGTCCCAAACAAATTGGACTGTAAATTGGGAAGAATTTTTTCAGCTGCCTCACACTGACCGGGGTGCCTCTCATTGTCGACTCAGCCTCCTGTGCTCTGTGCAAGCAAGCCGGACAGGTGTTTTCCATTCTGCCTTATCCTTTGGTCCAGTATGGCTCTCACACCTCAGCCAGGCCCCACGCCAGCACGGCAGGTGAGTCAGTGTCATCCAATGCCCACCATGCGTCAGCGAGGTAAATATAACACTGACTTTGAGGCTTTAGAGTTAATTTAAATGCCACAGAAAGCATTCTGTCTGCTATACCTGGAATAACATGCGGTGGGTGGAAAAGGGGGCTAGCAGTGACAGGACAGCAAAGCATGTGTGAACAGTTGGTGGTAGTGAGACTTGTCTTCAAGTATTTAAGGGGCACAATGAAAATGTTTGCTGGCAAAACAGCACAGAAAAGCTACACAAACTGCATGTTGATATCAGAAGTTGTTGAATTTTTTGAACTTGGTATCATTGCATCAGTATTAACATTTGATAATTTCATGTATGATAACATATGTGTCAGAGAGGCTGTTTAGTACTTTTTATTCTTAAAGTACATTTTGCTGATACTAAGAAACCAAGAGCTTGAAAGCAGGACTTTTAGGTATTTTTGTATTGTTGTCTTGGCACTTTTTCTTAGAATATAACTACTGAATGCTTCTTCCACCTCGGTCAGTTACCTGCTTCAGGTGTACACCTACATAAAAATCTTGGGTAATGCAGCTCAGACCTTCGCTCAGTTCAGGCATTTAGACTGGCTCCGTCTTGCAGAATCCAATTGTGTCCCGTCTTGGTGATCAGCGCTGTCTGTCAGCGTCCTGCTGCCCATCAGCTCAGAATGACAGACAATTAGTGGCAGCAGAAATGACTTTTGAAGCAGACCCATTCCCCCTGAATTCCCTTGTCACAGCTCATTGCGACAAGACAGTGACTGCAGAAGCACTGCAAGTGGGATAGCAGGGCAGTTACACCATGCATTCATATTTCAGCAGCCACTTGGACTAAAGAAAAGAGCACACACTCTCATGCACATGGGCACACACATAAATACTATCCATAGCAGTTAGAAAACAGGCCCTGCTGCATCAGACACACACACACACAATTCCACTCTCGACTCTCAGTGTGTATTTGTGTGTTTATTTAGCACAGTTTTTTTTTTTCACCCACTTGATGAAGGGGGGGAAAAGCTGAATGTCATATTCAGAGTCGAGATGCACTCTGCCACAGCATGCCTAAAAACTACTCACTTATTCAATACACAGAAGCAATTAGGAGAAAATGAAATCTCTGCATTCGTGTGCACAGTTGATGTTTATTACTCTGGCTGTGGAGATAATTATTTTGGAGTGCTGGCACCTTCGCAGCCAGAAAGAAAAATCCCAAATGATTTCCGGAAAGGAGCTGTTTTGCTCACTTTTTATCAGTCAACTGGGAGTGGGCGCCAGTCAGGGTCTTCTCCAGTTAACCTGTTGTGAGGATTAGCATCTTTGTGGTCGACCTAATGTGTTCAGCCCTTTGCTTTCATTAACCTTTGCCCATGTGTTACTGGAAGTGAGCGTGAGTAAGTTTGACGGAGAGAAGATGTGACTCATGCTGCTATACGTTTGTGCGTGTGCCTGTATGACTCATCAGTTTAAAGAACTACTTTACCGTCAGGTTTAGGATAGTGGATTAAGATCAGCAGAATGATTTTTAGAAACACCTGTTCTAAAACCATCAGTTTAAGGATCTTGCAGTCACTGGATGAATATATCAGGAATAGCAATCTGACATTGGTTTATGTACAGAGAAACTACTCACACATTTGGAAAAGATGTTCCATTAAACTAACCGTGGGATCTTTGAAATTGTCTCGTAATGTTATCAACTCACATGCCACTAATTTACTATCGTTTATGCACATTAACCCGAGACCAACCACACATTAAGGACCTGTTAACAACCAATAAATAAAACAAGGAAATAAGTATTTTTCATTCATTTTTTATTTGTTCCGCTCATGGTAATCAACTCCAGAGGAAAGAAAAAATACAAAATGCAATACACAATCAAAACAGAACTCTGTTTGCACATTGCATGGCTGTAAAGGAGCAGGGAGAGGAAAAATTTTATTTTCTGCCCCTAACTCAAAACATAAACAGTAGAAATAGATGATGTGTCAATTATAGTTGTGAGTATAACACATGTGACAAAAGAAAGAAGAGGTAAACTAAAGCTATGTGACAGCAAGTGGTCAAATACGATTCAGAGGAACCTGAGAAATATGGTGGTCTCTAAAAACAGCCAATTACTGTGTCTATGTTTGCATGAACCTGTGAGTGAGTGTGCAATTGTATATTACATGCTGTGTGTACTCAGAGTGTACGTGCATGAGCCCTAATGAGGACAGCTCCTTCAGGTGCAGCGACTGTAGAACTTTATCATGTAGAAATGGACATATATGTACGACATGGCTGTCACTGCATTTTGACGCAGATGAGGCAAAGATCAGTTTCTGTGCATTGTGACATCATGCAATATTTTTTATTTATTTTCAACTGAATTAGTAAAGTACACATCACCAGATGGTGAGCAGACATCAATGAAACAGGGTCTTCTTGAAGAAAATGCTACTGAAAATGCACTGAAGGTACAGTGACTTTAAATACTTTTTACTTTATTAAATGTTTATTACAAGTTATCCGTGTGTGCATGTGCGTGCATTTACTGCATGAATGTGTTTGTACAGTATGTTGCACCGTGGGAGGCACATTACAGCACAGGCAGATGAGGTTACAGCGAATGTCCCATGCTGAGAAAAACACACAGAAGGATCTGTTTGAATGAATGCTTAATGAAACACCAGCGGAGCCAGTAGGAAGCAAAGCTCTGCAGAGGAAACTGGTGTCATATGCAAATCGCAGGGGTCGTGGATTTAAAGCTGACCTTTGCACCTTGACCCGCTGCTTCTCTGAGTCGGCAGAGTTGGATATTGTGCACTCAGCAACCCACGGCCGGGTACAGAGGGAGCTGAGGGGGCCGGAGATGTAGGATGTGGGAGGCGTTGGGGCTTTTATGTGGAGCTCCATGAGGTCGGAGGGTCAAAGGGAAGCAGCGGGCCTGTGAGACCTGCCTTGATCTCCCAGTCAGTGCTCTCACTTTTTGATGTGATGTGTGTGTGCTTCCTTTATCAGCAGTTTGTCTCATGTAAGCATTTTTACAATGCGCTGCATGGCTTTAGTAAAAGAAATTGAGTTGGAAGACAATATAGATTGTTTTAAAGCAAGCATTAGAGCAAAGGCTGCTGTAGCTCAGCAGATTCATGGTGTCTTGTCAGACTGATAACACACTCAATGTAATTTATTTTGGACTCTTCACTCCTTTATGTTCTGTAATCAGCAATATTGTATCCACCACCTGGATATACTGTTATATGTACAGTATAATCTAGATATCAGAAGTGGGAATTCCAAAGCCTGGCAGGTATATGAATCTTTTCTGATGAGCTTTCATATATCTTGCCGAAGTATTATCAAGATTAACACGTTGGGATATTTTCCTTCGAGCCTTGGCAAGCTCCATTCATCTGGAGTCTACTTGACATCTTGTGTATTGAGCCAGGAGTTATCATGAAGAAAATGGGCCTGCAGTGATACGAGATCATTACCAACATGACATGTTTCTCTAATGCATAAGTGCACTGGTGTTTGTCAGTGAAAGCACATGAATTGTATTGGTTATTTGAATTATCATTCACAGTTCCAACTGCAGCATGTCGAAGGTTCTGTTAATGTCTTACTATTTTGTAAACGCTTCAGGGACATTAAGTAATTCATGACCCTCATCAGCAACCAGTAGGAGATGATGAACCTCATACAGTTTACCTCAGTTTCATAACAAAGATGAGTCGCTGCCTTTGCACTGAAGATTTTTTGCACAAAGGCAATGCAAAGTCCTTACAAAATGCATTAAAAAGCATAGATGAATAACTGTAGTTTTGGTTCTACTGCAGTTTATTCCACAGGATAGACAGCACTGTGACTGCACCTACTTTAATTCATGTTTACATTGCAACACACTGAACGTGATGCACTGTGGCCCCTGAGTCGCAGGTGTCTCTGCTGGTCTATTATCTGTATGTCTTCCCCTCAATGAACCTGTCAATCTTCAGTCATGGCGGCTTCAGCCTTGACCCTGACCCGGACCAAACGTCACGTCAGAGCTGTCTGCCATTTTAAAGGCCAGCTCACATCGCCTCCAGTCCAGCTTGAACCTTTCTCTTCTTCTTTGGACTCAACTGGTTTGGATAAAGGAACATTTGTCAGCTTTTCCACACTACCTACATATTGTTCTAAATATTCCATCTCTCCATCGCACGCTTGTCAATCACTCAGTTGTTCATTACTGCATTCTTTCTGTTGTCAAATATTCAGCTCAGCAATTGTCGCACGCTAGTAGTGCATACTGTACTGTTTTAAGATGCTAGTAATCACAGTTTTTAAGTTGTTTTGTCCCTAGTCAGAGATATTCAGCAGGTGAATGTAAACAACAGTCTCAAAATGACCTCAGATTGTATTCTATCCCCTGTCACCCCTCGCCATCTTTTCCTCCCTCCATTGCTCTCCTGACAAAGTGTCAGTCTCTCCTGTGTCTCTATTAGCCCTCCATCACTGCCCCTCCCTCTCTCCATTCCTCCATCCCTCCCCCTCACCTCAACTCCCTGGAGAGCAGCGATACTGCTGATGCATCACCACCCAAGATAATTTGTTTAAATGACAGATTAGGAGGGTAACTCGATTTGTGTCCAATACAGTATGTAGTGTCTGTTACCAATCTAATAAAGCCAACGTACCCGCCCCCTTTGATCCTTCTTCTCAGCCCCTCCCCTTGCACACACACCCTGCCCCCTTGCCTGTATTTGCCGCAATAAGCTCCCAGTTCAATGAGAAAGAAAGAGGCTTGTCTCCAGGGGTGTAACGCGATCGCAGGCTGGGGCCACCAAGGCCTCCACATTAATTGAATCGCGAGGCCGGGAAGCTGCGAGGTTTGGCGCGGCGCTCATTGACTCATTGATCGGCGCAGAGGGGCCGCAGAAATATGCCTTGCAGTCGCGGCCAATCAATCAAACAATTAAGCCTAGTCTCTGTAGCTGGCTGTGGTCCATTTAAGTCTAACCTCCCAGCCCCTGGTGCTGCACATTCCAAATTAATTGCTTCTCGCTACAGAACAGGCCCCCCACTCCCCTTGTTTCCTCTGGTCCCTCTTTGTACCTGGGGAAAAGGTAACTGTGAGTCTGCATTTCACACAATTCCCATCTCTATAAAGCATCTGTGATAACGCACACTTACTGCTCTTCAGTGTGGGTATACAAAAGGGATGCTCAGTGCCACCTGCTCTCTTCTCTTGTAAAACCCAAGCATGTTTTTATCGGATTGGAGCGCCACGAGGAATAGTTATGTCAGCCTTTGTGTAGCTGTCAAGGAAACCGAGCATTAGGAGATAGGATGGAGTGTGCGTCTGCTCGTTCAGTGAGAGGGTTGCACCCGACACGAGGGGGAGGAAAAGGCGGAGGTCATCAGCGTGGCCTTTCCCGCAGCATGCCCCTCCTCCTTCCATCTCCTCCACCTTCTTCCTCTTCCCCGTTCCTCTTTTTCCTCTCGCCTCCTTCCAGTCTTACGGGGCAATAAAAACATGTCCTACAAACGGCGACAGGAGGATTATTCCTCGTTCTGGCTTCGTGACTAGAATCCATGGCTGCTCTCCTCTAGCCATATGGCATTATCAATTTTGTTCACTATGGCAGAGCCTGTCACCTTAAGACTGCGCCTCCCTGGCATGCCGCCCCAGCTAGCATCTGTCAGAGGGGACTAGTGGGGGTTTAATGCCTCTGTCTCGCTTACACTCTGCCTCTTTCCTTCTCCTTCCCTCCCCCACTTTTCCTCCTGACATCTCCTCCTTCACTTTCACCGCCATCATTTTTGTAACATGTAGAAGGGTTTAGGAGTTTAGTCTAAAATCTCTCGGGTTTCTGCCCAAATCCCCGCTTCATAACTTGTTAATGCTGCCTTTCAGAGATTTCCATGGCTGTTGGCTTCATATGATAAATCAGAAGGGTCTCCTTTTTTAGGAATGTGTCTTTAATCTTTCTCAATGGCCACCTGGCCTGATTTGCGACCTTGAGGATATGTCTGATGCTGTGAGGATGGTAGAAGGTTGCACGCACACACACGTACCACACACAGTATGCTGGCACACACATGCCCGCATGTTCACATACATCCAGGCGTATGACAAGTAGTGCATCTGCCGCATGGACGTCCTTGGGCTGTAGACACACGCGCACACAGAGTCGGAGAAGTGAAGGCGCTGTGATGCCACAAAATAAAGATTGAAGGTATTGAGGAGTAATTTTGTCAGCAGGAGGAGGCATCTGACGTAAACAGCCTCAGACATGCAGTCAGACTCTTGGATGCACTCTGCACTGAGACAAAGCTGATGGTCTTATCCACAACAATGTATAATGAATACATAATGAGTGTAAAATCCTGGTTCAACCCTCAGTACAGACTTTTAATGTTTCACCGTATTCTGCACTATGATAGGGTGTGAGTGTGTGCGTGTGCTGAATATATTTATATTTCGTTTTTGCCTGCGTAGCTGTGTACTCCTACAGGTCTGAGTTACTTATTTTTGATTGCGCTTCGATTTAAGAGGCTGTACACAACATGGTGTAGAAAGTTAACCAATGTTTCCTGTGTTGCATGTACTCCATGTCTGAATGCGTATACTTGTGTGTATTCATGTACCGGCCTGATAAGCATCTGGCCTGTTGTTATGATTAAGTTAGATGTCTGTGCATCTGCATTTGGTAGTGGTATATTTAGATTTTTTTTTTTTTTTTAAAGAAATAGTATATTTAATGCAAAACTCAAATACTCTATGTGCTAGATTAAAAATGAACCACCAAATACATAAAGCTTTGGACATTGTGAATAAATGAACAAAATCCAAAATATGGGGATTTCTTGTAAAAGGCAGTAGTTTTATTGTTATGAAGGCACATCAATGTGCTTTGCATAAAGTGTGAATGATCAAATGATTCTCAAAATATGAAAACAAATCCAGATCAAGGCCACTGTAAAATTCCACGCTTAATGAAATAATCATGAGACAACTGAATTGAATTTGATCCTTAAAACCAGTGCGCGGGTAAGCAGTGAAGCTCTGATCTGTTTCCTCTGTGTTTCGGATGGAGTTTTTTTTTTCTTTTCTTTTTACACCCTGCAGCTTTGGTAGTAAAAAACAGTCTTGGGCAAAACTCTCAAGATGGCACCAGCGAGAGAGAGAGAGGGGAAGAGGGATGGGAGGCATGGTTTGACTTTTCTTTACTGTTCTTCCAAGCTGCCTTCCTTAAGTAGAACATTTGCACCATATTGAAATCATTCCAGGCATGGCAGCAGCTTATTTTAGCTGGGCAGCATTGATCTCATGCCAAGACATTTTTAGCAGGAGGATGTGTCCTTTATCTGTACCTTTGGCTTATGGTTTAATACCCACCATCCAGCGGGGCAAAAGGACTTCTCAACAGACCTCCTTGCTTGCAAAAAAGTGGATATCCCTATACAAGAAAGTGGCTGTAACAAAATATGTGTTGCCACTGTGTTATCAGCACAGCAGGAACCAGCCTCCATATTGCTTTGTTTCATATTATATGTGCTTTGCTTTAAGAGAGAATATGTTTCTACTGGCTACTCTGTGGTCACACGGATGTGTTAACATCATTTTCTCCTTCCATTCAGTTGATCACTGAAAGACACTGATCTGCTTTTTACACTGATGTCTTCACTACATCAGTTGCACAATAGACGGTGAGTTAGGATGAAAGCCAGCTGGCACAGACCGTGAACTCTGGCAAGCAGGACCCAATGGGAAAAATAGCGTTCATATTATGTCCTCTCAATTTGTCTTTCTATATTCAGGTCTTCTATTCGCTTTCAGAAAATTCCAGTTGAATTGCACACACTCTCACAAAGTGTTCACCCTTTCTTTTATTTTTGTGCTGTGGAGCCATGACAAGAAAATGGGAGCTGCTAATGACTATCACACTTCCAATCTCCAATTAGCCAAACAGAGGAGCTGGTTAATTACTTCGTATAATGTTCAGCAGCCAGTCCTTCAGGCTCTGAGATACATTATGTTGCACAGGGGGGGTGATTCTGTCAGCTAATGTTTCTGCATCCCCTGTGCAGCCCACAAAAACAGCTCTGTCTGGACCTATTTTATTTCACTATATTACACTATATTCTACTATTACATTAAATTAAATGTATGTATAGTAATATTATACATTATTAAAGTTGAATAATGCGCCTCCTATCTGCTTTCCATTTCCCCCATGGTAAAACGAAGCCCAATTAGTGGCTTTGAAAGTCTAACTACTTCTGACACCGTCTTACCTGTCACACAAACAGCACCATATTAGCAAGCTTGTTAAGTAGCTGTCCATTTTCATGTCTGTGTCAGAGAGAAAATAAGACAACAACTGAAGCACTAGTTGAAGGAAGCAGGAAGGAAGACACATCCGATTATTCTGGAAGGTAGACGAGGGTGTTAACATTTTGGCAAGCTACAATAATTATGGCTGCCTGACTCATCTAAACACTCCAAAACACCCCACTGGAAGCTGACATGCATTTTGATGACTGACGGTTGTGTGTTTGTGTGTGCTCAATGTAAGCTTGTGTGTGTGTGTGTGTGTGTGTGTGTGTGTGTGTGTGTGTGTGTGTGGAGAGAGGGAGCAAGAGAGGAAGAGGGGGAGTAGCATGTCCCATCCTTAGTTTTAGGCTCTGTCAGTGCTGACTGCTGACAGCGTGCAGGATCGCTGTGAAAAGCTGCTGAGGAATCCCACAGGGATCCTATTAGGGACACTTCATCTGGGTGCTGAGGCTGCACTGCAGACATGCAACACACACACACACACACACACACACACACACACACACACACACACACACACAGATATTGTCTTCTGGATTCAGAGTGGAGAAGTGCTATCATTTCTATCAGTAAAGACTTCAGTTTTCAAACCTCAATAGTTTTTGATCGAAGTGTCTCTGATCAGATTTTTCCTGGTCCAAATCATAACTTTTTTTTTTTTTTTATTGAAGAATTTATTTAGTTCTGCTCTGGTACAACATTGATCGCTGATACATTGAGAAGTTTGGCATTTTTCTGCTTTGTTTTGTTGGAAAACACATTTCTACATCTCAAACTATAGGTCTTGAAAATATTATCAATACCAAAAACTCCAGTACTTTATTGGAACTGGCACTGAAAAATGTTCAAACTCAATACCGACCTCTAATCATACCTTGAGCCTTGTTTTGTTTTTGTTTTGTTTTTTCAGCACTTGGACCAATTCCCCCTTGTTCAAACCCTCCCATCCTCCTTTTTGTTTTTTGGTACAGTAACTATGATAAAGAGGTGCAGGCAGTTGAGGAAGAGACAGCCTACTATTGAACCTCCTAAAGGGTGCAGATTGATCCTGGTTGGAAAACGTCAATAAATGACCCTCATGATAATCAAAGGCAGATCAATACATGACCCTGTTGCCAAAATGCACATCAATACACAACCATGTTATTATCATGTAATGATTTAATCGAGCATGAAATGCACCCCTGTGGAGTCCTCAAGCTCTAGTGAGGGCTAAAGCAAGCTTACAGAGTGGAGTCATAATGAGTGGTTATAATAGTCAGTACATCTTATCTCTTTAATTAGGTTTGCCCAGGGTTTGGTTGCAGCTTCTCTGTATATGTGACCATTTGATGTGTCAGCAGATGTTTATTTCATGAACCGAGAAACAAAAAAGACAACTCTATGTTATCCAATCTCCATACTGTAATGTTTAAGTTCCTCCAGAAAACCCGTGCTTGAGCAGGCCTTTGGGAGAAGACGGCGAACATGTCGAAAAAAACAGCATCAGACTGGAGTTACAGCACGTCCTGCAGAGAGCACATGCACTGCTTGATGCTCTGCGGAAATGTCTGAAATATGAGAGGGATTATGAAAGTGAATGAACACATACAGCGAGCACTGTATCTGCTAAGTCCTCCCCCGAGGTCCTCTCTTACATTACTTCAGAGCGTTTGGGAGAGAGAGGGTGAAATAGAAACTGCCTGGTTGACTGATTGAGAGCTCATTTTCTTTATTAGCGGATTTAGACTCATTAAGACCGATTTGCCCTATTAATTTTCTTTTCTATAAGCCAAGCCAGAGATGTCCAACAGCCTCAGTGGAGAGGGAACATGGACGTATAGTAAGCGATGTAATGCATAGAAATGCAAGCATTATCCACTGTGCTGTGGGAATTTACTTTTTGCGGTGTTGTTACAGTCATTGCTGGAAGGGAAAATAAGAGCTTGACAGCACTTACAGTACAGATTCATTTCACTCAAAGAACCTCAAAGTCCTGCAATTATATGCAGCCATTTTGATTTTGTTCATGAAACCTATGTCAGGCATTTAAACGGCCACTTTGCGTGCCTTTGTGGGTGTTGAGGATCAATAACGGAAGTGCTGCCCTGCAGCCACAAGCACATTTTCAGTTGGTCTGCATCAACCATTAAGCTGTTGATTATAATCGCCCCCTGCAACCACAGGTCTCTGCAATTTGTATGTAAACCACACAGATGAATGCATGTGGCAAACATATATAGGTGCACATACACATGCACACACCCTGTAGTATCAGTTTACTGCAGTAACTGTTGGTGCTGTTTGTCTACACAGCTGTATACATAGCTTAAGCAGAGAAAACAGAGCAGTGCTCCAGTATTTGAATTGCTGAGAAAGACTAGCAATGTGTTTGGCTCTTCGTCAGCCACAAGATGACCTTCATTCACATCTATCTAGACAGCATGGATCCCTGTGAAGAGGAGGAGGGGGACGGAGGCAGAGGCGGGTGGACGGGGAGGGTGGTGGCGATGTTTCCTTTCTGTCCACGAGCAGCATTTCTATGTGTTCTGGCTCTGAAACAGATACTCTCTCACATGGGAAGAGGTGGGGGAGGAGGAGACCTCTCAAGGTGAACAAGGCAAAGGGATTCAAGGGAAGAAATGAAAAAAACAAAGAGAGGATAGAAAACTAAATTAAAAGAGATGCAAAGAATGGAAATGAGGCAGCTAGCCAGATGGGCAGACATGTAGAGTTACGAAGCAGAAAAAAGAGCGAGGTGGACGCAGCAGGGAGGGGAGTGGGAATTGCAGATTTATTTCTGTCCAACTCGCAGACAGAAACTATCTTACCAAAAGCGCACTTATGCATGAAGCATCCAGGCCCTCACGCGACGATACCCATGTTGCCTGTCTAATTAAGAAAGCGGATTTATTTTCGTTGGAAGATGAAAATGCAACATAGCGAAAACTGAGAAGTTGCACCAGGGTTGATGTGTAAGATGTCACACTGGAGGCCACTGTCCATGCGTCATGTCTGGAGACCCTGACGCCCCTGACGTACAGCCTAAAGTGAGCGAAGCTTGACACATAGGTCATATGCATGTACAACACATCCTCATTCCTCACACTGGACGTTTGTCCTCACGTGGTTAACGTTGAGAAGCGCTCACACTTGCTTAGATTTAGACAGCAAGTCTTCTTGGTCATATTGAGGCAACAAAACTACTTGGTTCAGTTTAGGAAAAGATCGTGGTTTGGCGTTAAAATAAGTGCATTACTGTCACGAAAGCACTCCTAGTTTACTTAAGTTTAAGTGAGGGAACTACAAGATCTATATAATAAGTATGCTCCTGTTACATGTGTGCTGTAACTTCAGTGTGTTATATAAGTTGAAATAGGTCAATGTTGACTTTCTTGTCCTTTATATTACAACACCTGATTTTCTCCTCTGGCATGTAGATCAAAAAACATGCCCATTCCAAATAACTTACACTTAAACATCCAGACAAATAAAAGAGTACACATGCACATTCGAACATACAAAAAACAATGATTTATTGCCATCAAATTACTTGCACTCAGCATATTTTTTAATTAGCAAATGCAAAACCAAACATCAGATCACCATCGGTTCATACAGTATATCCAACACCCACACACATATAGTGTGAGACATGCATGATGGATAGGTCACACACAAGTGTCCCATGTCCGTTTAATCATAGCAGCAGGTGTGGTGAAGTGAGGAGCTTCACACTGCTAAGGAGCCGAGATTGATTTGATGGGGGCAGGGAACACAAACTAATAGTGCAGACAAGAAGGGAGGAAAGGAGCAGCTGAGAAAGTAGGATAGAGAGGGGAGGAGTATGGTGAGTTTTTTTTTAATTTTTGTTTAGCTTGCTCTGATAATCATAGTACAAGTGATAAAGCAAGCAGAGGAGGGTGTCGTCCTCTCGGAAGCTCATTTACCAGACTCGATCGGATAACACAAACACATATTCAGCTATATTGTGAGGCCAGCAGGTGGAAATGGTGTCTCTGGGAGTAATCTAGCATCAGTGTCACTGGCCAGTGCCTTATTATGGATGTTGTCCAAGGCATCATTGCTTCTGCTGGACAGGAGCCACATTCTCATTTGGAGAGCAGAGCTGGAACCACAGTGGTGATGAGGCAGAGAAACAAAGGAGTATGTTGAAGCAGGTTCTTCCTATCTCATTTAAACACTGTTATCTTTTACTATGGCTGCATAAGTCTACACACACTCACACCATCTACAAGCTCTTATAGAAATTCTGATCAAAGCTTTTCCAGCTAATATTTCTTGGTTTGTTTGCTTGTGCGAGTTGTGTCTACACAGGTCCAGGTCCTGTGGCCTTGCCTACAGAGTATAAGCTGATTGTTCCTCATTAGATGTGTGGATTAGATCAGGATTGTAAACCTGCTCAAGGACTCGCTGACCTTCTACCTCCAGCTTTCCACTTAAAAATTTAGTAGCAGCAGTTGCTAGGTTCACCCGCCCTTCTGACCATGCACTTCCCCTTCCCTCTCACACCTGCTTTGATGTGTTTGTGTGGGTGTAGGCCGGATGATGTCATAGCTCTATTCGGTAACACTGATTCAGTGGTGCATAATTATCTCCACTCAGTTGTTCCTCTGTCCTAGTATCAGTCTCTTTGTCATCCTCAAGGTTGTAGGGATGGCACACAGGACTGTGGGTTAGTAGGTCATCACCTTTTATGTATTATATACCTTAGTTTGCATAATGTATAGACTAATTGTATTGTTTTGTTTGTTTGTAGCTGCCTGATGAATCAAACCCAATCTTCTTTCTCTTTTTATTCTGTTTTTAGTCTCCACCAGATCCTTAGGGAAAAGTCTCTTCAGCTGCTAAATGCTCCCCTATCTTTACCAGCTGGTCGCTAACTTGTTTATTTGCTGTTTGCTGCTGAGCAGGTATAGTGTAAACTAGGTTTTCAGAGTTTTTTTTTGCTGAAATACAGCTGCCTGATGCAGCGGAAAAAACATGCTGATAGTCAGAATGAACCAAAACAATAAAGTTGCAGCCAGACAGCTAAACAACTTGATGAAGAGCTCTGGAAAACTGAGGGGAGCTGCAGATTTGAATGATAAGTCTTTGTAGGTTCATCACTACAAAAGACCCATTTCACATGGTCATTCTGTAAGTAGTTCTTGTAAAAATAAAGATTATAGCTGCTTTAATTTCTGTACAACCGCTGACATGCCCCCGAGCCGGTCCCTTAATCGAACATATCCCATTTGGAGATGTAATGCTGAAATTGCGTGTATCTGGTACAACATTTCTGAAGTAGATGGGTTACCCTCTTAACTTATCAGCCACATAAAATTTACTTTCATTCAGTTTTACATCTTCAAGTATGTCCATGAGATTAAACCCCATCTGCAGACTCAGAACAAGTTGTTTGTACGGTGTGGCTGCATCATTGTAATTGAAAAACAAAATGAAACCGTTGTTATCAGAGTGTCGCCACAGACAAAGAGGGCTGACTGAGCCTTACAAAGTGGAGGAAAAATGATCAAATTAGTTACAGTATATTTGAATAATTTAAGAGTTTAATTATTAACCCCAAAGCAGTCTGTGACAACGTCCACAAGAAAATGTGCTGCTTTCATACTCATTACAGGACAGGCCTATTCTCTCTTTCTCCCCTCGTCTTTCTGAAATGGAAGCATGTGGTTATGAACTCTCTCTTTTTCTCTCATCCTCTTTGATTTCATTCATCAGCAGCACCACAAACTGTTTTTGAGTCTACTGTAGACTGTGGAGAAGCTGGAGGGAGTTCCACTTATTAATTAGAGTGATTACTTTTATTATGCAAATAAGCTGCTTTACATCAATGGGTTAAAATAAGCCAATCACCAAGTAATTTCTACAAACAATACTTTGTAAGTGCGTCAAAAATCAAAACTGAATAATTCTTCAAATCTGAGCATTCAAAATCCCAACAAAGCCAAATCCAAAAAGGAAAGAAAGCATGATTATTGGAGGGATAATAAGACAATAATGCTGGCGTGCGCATGCACGAAAGTAAGATTGTGAGGGATTCAACAACAGACCACCTGCAGGTGAAAAGAAATAAACAAATGAAGGTGTCATTAAGTTGCTCTGTCTTTGAGTCACACCTTCAGTCTTTGAGCTCCTCTTGTCCATTTGATTCTGGTGGAAAAGAAGGTCAGAAGAATAATCTGATTCAGAGATTATGTAATCCAACTCCCCAAGATGACAAAGCAGAGGCAAGACGGCTTTATGTGGCTTTAGTGACTAATGTGCCTGGAAGCACTGAGCTCTGGGGGTCATGGGTTTCTAGACACGTGTCAAACAAGGAAAAGACTCCAATCCCCTGCAAACATTTCCCGCTGGTCCTTACTGTCACATCACTTATCAGACAGACTGTGTCTTAAAATGGTTATTTAGAAAGACACCGATCTTTCATGATTTGAGGTGGAAGAACAGATAGGGCTGAATGAAACTGAGCTTTACCTCCTCATCATGGAGGAAAGAATAAAGAGATGGAGAACAGAAAGGAAGGAGAATTGATAGGGACTTTGGTTATGCCTTCAGGTTCAGCTGTGACCAGATCTGCTTTGACATTGGGTCCCTATGACAGCCTCTGTTCCAGCTGCAACACTGACAACACCCAACACTGACAGCTGTACGTGTGTGTGTGTACATGTGTTGGATATGACTGGAATGACTAACCCAACATACACAAACACACACAGCATGATTACATTTTCATGCTATTAATGTAAAACAAAGATGAAACATGAAGCTACTTACTGTAGAAGGGAAAATCCACACTTGTGAGGACCCTCACCGACATGCACAATTGAAACCCAATTCTAACCTAACCCTTTAAACCAAGTCTTAACCTTCAAACAGCCCATCAATTTTGGGGACATTACATAGACTTACATTCATTTCCTGGAGTCTCACCCTAACAATAACCACGACCACTACTTTCCTAACCCTAACCCTATATTTAACTGAAACTTAACCCTTACCCTCACCTTAACCCGAGTCTTCACCCTAAGATTTAATGATTTACATTATGGAGACCTGCATTTTGTCTCCACAAGGAAGGTCAGTCCCCACAATGTGACTGTGTAAACAGAATTATGTCCCCATAATGTAAGGAATACACGGCAACTCAGACACACACGCACTGTGTACCTTGACAAGTTTACACTGACAAATAGAGAAGGAATTAGTGAAATCAAACGTTTGTCCACCCGTTTGCTGTGCCAGCAAGGCTTAATTACTCACCGCCTCACACTCTGGCAGATTTGAGGCTCTCTCCTGATTACTGTAACTCGGAGGCGCTTTTGATGTGACACTTTGTTGGCCATGCACATTCCTTCACCAGTTTGTGGCGTTTGTGCTACCCAGATCCAGACACCTCATGGTAAAAAAAAAAACATAAAATCCTAGTCTACAAATTGAGTGAATGTTCTGCCTAACAATTGCACAGTTTGATCAAAGTGTTTTAAGGCTTAGGGGTATGCAAAGTATGGGGTTCTATAAGGTTGTAATGTAGTGTAGCTGGAGAGCTAACTGCTAACACGTTAGCCAACCGGGCAGCACCAGTCAGTCACACTAACACAATAAATAACAAGCTTCTTTATTGTCTCTGTAG
The DNA here is from genome assembly GCA_037975065.1 of Chaetodon trifasciatus. Taxonomy (NCBI): domain Eukaryota; kingdom Metazoa; phylum Chordata; class Actinopteri; order Chaetodontiformes; family Chaetodontidae; genus Chaetodon; species Chaetodon trifasciatus. The sequence continues at coordinate 1,364,875 of JBBMOE010000021.1, forward strand.
TGGGTTGTTTACTCCCCCTGGGATTTTCTTCTTGGGGATTGTACATTGTTTCATTTAAGAGAGGGTTACTGAAGGGGGTAAACATAGATAACCCCATTAAAAACAAGCTGTCAGAGCTAGCGGGCTCAGTTGTCTTGGATGCTAACAGGACAATAAGTTCATACACTTTATTCAAAAGACACATTTGTACCATCCACTCCAGTCTCATAGTTATCTGCAGACTGCTCCTCTTTTGTTGCACAGTTTATACACTGACAGAGGAAGCTTACATTCAGATAAAAGTGGATGGTATAACACAGTTAAAAAGCTATGATAGCTTTCTCTAACCTAGGCCCTTCCATGGCTCAGTTCCCTTTTAAGTTCAGTGCTGTCAAGACTGCTTGCTACAGGAAACGGTGCAAATTAGTAAATCAAAGTTCACTAACGTTAAATATAATGAAAAAAGATTTAATGTGTCTGCTGTAACCTTTGTAACAGATCGATAACACTTCAATTTCTAATCGAAAATAAATGTTTTATCAATGAGAAGTTCACAGACCCTTACACAAGACCTAAAACCTGTGATGAACATGCACCATGCTAACTCTATCAAGACCTGCAGCTGACGGGTGATCATGTGGGTGGTTTGGGTGATCTGTTCGTTCTGCCATGGCGGCACATTGGTTCTTAGATTTAGATCTGCACGGGCGTCTGGCTGTCTGTCTGTGTCTCTATCTGGTTTGATTGACCATTAGTCAAATATAATGACAGGTCATTTAGACCTAATCCATCAGGCCCATGACTGCTCTGTGTGCCTCACGATTCACTTGGAGGAGAGGCAGAAAGGTAGACAGGAAGGAGGGTAGAAAGAAGACAGTAAAGGGAGGGGAGATGTGTGTGAGACAGAAACTGAGAGATGCATTTTCATTCTTTCAATGTGTATATATCATGCAGACCCTAAGCTACTGTCAGCCACGATTCTCCAGAGAAAAGAAATCCAGCCAGCTCACCCAAGGGAGCAGGTTACAGGTTCTGTTGTTATTGTGCTCTCTGTATGTCAGAAGGTGTTTTATGTGTATATATAGTTGGGTACACATGTATTGAGACTGGTCATTAGAGTGTGTGCATACACTGTATATACTGTACGCGTACAGCATGTGTTTGAATGTATATGCATTTTCAGTTTTGTACATTTTACCCTTATGGACCCCATTCTGCACACACACATGTACTAAAACTGCTTGTTGTGCATTCATGTAAAAGCTATTGATTTTTTTCCTCTTCATTCCTCAGTGGATCAATACCTGTCCAGGACAATGCATGTGAACACGCAGCTGAAAATCAGTGAACAAGCCCTTTGATGTCTTTTTTTTATGGGTTTCACAAGAAATAAAGACACTAATGGGTGGCTCACACGGAGAGCATCGTCCAGCATCAGATCCACTGTTTTCATTGTAAAGATGCGCCGATATGTCAAGAAGTTAGCGTGGTTTGCTAACCAAGAGCCCCATCACTGGCCGGCACAGGGTTTTAGCATATAAATGATGTGTTTACCATACATTGTGTTGTTCCAGTCATTACTGGTGTTTACGCTGTGGTTAAGGGACGTAATTGCTAAACAAATTTATGATAAGAACTGCATGTACATCATGTTTTAAATCCCTCAACTGTGACTGAGTGTTATTGCATGATTATTATTGCCGGCAATAATTTAGCCAAATTCTAATTACTCTTGCATTAAAAGGCCTCATGCTGGGATGGCCTGCGTGTCTTAATAATTGCAGTTTTACCCGGAATAGTTGTTTAGCTCCACTGTGCTAAATTTACTTCTACACAATGTCATTACTGCGTTCCATTAAATATTCATGGAATCTGAATGAGAAGCAGTTGCGGGTAATTAGGTGTTTGTTAATGCACAGACTAATCCTTTGTGGAGCATAAAAGACTGACTGACAGCTGTCAGCTTAATATCTTCTGTATACTGTCATTCCCTATACAGTCGCTCCACCACCAAACTCACTGTTGTGTATTTACTCTATATTTACTTGAGTGTAGAGCTGATTGTGCATTCTGTATGTTGTGTTTCGTGAAATGCGTGACACTGCAGATTAAACAGGCTTAGGTATGTTTGTTCATTTATCTGATGATATTAAACATGTTACATGTGGTCAGGCTGGCATTCCATCTGTTGTGCCATCATGGAAAATGCCTGTGGTTGATTGGAAGTCATGATCCCATAAATCTTCCAGCTGTCTAGCTAGACTTGAAATAACATTATACAGCTGCTGCTCGATAACACTCCATCACTTCAACTTTGGTGTGTTGTTTGATCTCCTTTTCCTCTTTTTTTAATTTTTTTGTTTGCTTTTTTTTTTTAAGTATTTCCTGATATATTGAAGTAGTTTTTGGATGTTTTCCTTTCATGTGAATTTGGTGGAATTTTGGTCTAAATGATTTACAAACCTGCAGCACGTAGTGTTTGCTGCACCTTTATTCCTGCATGAATTAGAGGTGCTAGTTGGTGGTGAGAGTAACATTAGTAGAGAACTTGGAGTCATCCACAGGGGAGGATGGGGAAAAGGAAACAGGGAGTTTGGAGAGCGAAGGGAGACAGAGGGAACACAGTTTGGACAGACAGCACCTGCTGCAGTTAGAAAGGCTGCTGTCGCCGCTCCTATCCCATAACCCGCCTGTGCCTGTCAACACCGCAGAGGAACACAGCCACAGACAGTAGCAGGTGACACCTCCATGGCTCATCACAATACTGTACCTGTGCAAATACAGTCACACCACAGGTTTCGAGTGTATGTGGATGTCCTCGCAGGTGCAAACGCATCATGTCTCAGGCGTCTTCAAAAATCAACTCGCACATGACAAACTCAACATGAACGTCCTTGAAGATCTGTCTCCTTTTGTCCGCAAGGAGTTGAGAACTTCTTTGTGGGCTCGTGCATGTCAGCTTTGCATCCGTGACATGCTCTTACCGGTGCCATAAAAATGACATCAGCAGCATCTCTGAGTCTACAGAGATGTTGTCCTTGACTTCCCTGCATCTTCATGTGCTGCACAGGGAGCAACAGCCTTAATCCCAATGGATTTGTGACATACCGCCATGTGTCTGCTGTGACTGTCTGACGCATCACTGCTTTAAGTACTTCTGGAGAGTCTGTTATATGTATCTGGAGCGTACAGTCGAGAGCTTCCAGAGACTCGGTGTAGAAATCGCAGGCCTTAAGTTGCAACGACCTAGACAGAAATCTCTCGACAGGCACATGATCCATTCCCATGTTTCCATGCTGCATTAGTGATGGTGGTAGACTACCAGTAACTGCAGCTTGTGTCTAATGTAGTGTATGCTTGCATGTGTGCACACAAACACTCAACAGGACAGGGTCTAATGCAGCCTTCAATAATTAAATCCATGAGGGAATAACAGATATTGAGGCGTTATTGTAATGACTTCAGATTTACTGCTAGCCAGCAAAATTCCTTTTTAGCTTTTTTTTTCTCTAGAATAATTGATTTCTTTGGAGTCATACATCTTATATAGATATAGATATAGATATAGATATAGATATAGATATAGATATATGAATGGGAAACCTCAAACTAATTGACTATATTTTGTCATGCAAAGCAAATTTAGATAACAAAAAGAGGAGTTAAGCACAGAGAATGGATTTGTTGGAACTGGTTTGTTTTGATCTCATTACTGAACCGTGCTAAGATGCAATTATCCCTGCGGGGAAGACAACTTTCTGTTGCGGCAGTAATGATAACAACAGCTTGCAGCAAGGAGACGTGGACATTTCAAAATGTAGTTTCCAGTTTTTAACAATAATAGGAATTGTTTTAGAGTTTTTCGAGCCACACTAACATCATGGCTCCATGCATGGCGATGTCAGTCTGTTCGTGTCGCCCAGAGGATGAAACTTCTGTGATCCTCTGACTTTTCCTGTAGCGCCACCATGAGGCTCACATTTGTGGTTTTGACTGAAACTGTCTCACACAGTTTACATGGAATTTAGAACAGACATTGTTGTCCCCCTCAGGCTGAATTGTGTAATCACTTCCGTGAACTGACTTTATCTTGTAGCACCAGCTGGTCAAAGTTTTCAACAGCATTCTAACATGTTATTGCCAATACAGAAGTATGGACATATCTGTGTGTGCAACAATAACACAACAACAGCACCAACTTTATTCATGATACAGTAACACAGACACGAGGAAACAAAGTGAGATGCTCATGACTGAGACAGCTGAAAGGAAAATCTGCTCTGAGCAGAAATCTTTGATTTTTACAAATATGTAGAAAAATTATTCCAGTCCCCATAAAATGTTGACATTGACATGCAATTTGCCTGTATATAAATCCAAGTGGCCCAGCTATCCTGTCAGCCCTGTACACACACACACACACACACACACACACACACACACACACACACACACACACACACACACACACACACACAAACAAAACTGTCCGAAGCTGACAAGCTCAGCAGGACAGGGCCTTCTTCCTCTTCATCATTTATTCACCAGCACAGCACACTGTGGCCGGCACATCCTATAGAGCAAACATTTATTCTCAGCATTCTTCAATTTCCCCCACAAAGCTCTTTTCAAGCTCGGCTCGGCCTTTTCACTATGCGGTGTGCCGGCCATGTTGGTTCCATAAGCCAATTTCAGTTGCTGGCATATTGTGATCCGGTCAAATAGTGCTGAGAGGAGATATTAGTGTAACTGAATACGTGCGTGCATCGACAGTATTATGTATGAATGGACAGGTCATTCATTATGTATGAATGGCTGGACAGTCATGTAATTCACAATTTATCCCTCTGAAGGTCTTAATTTGTCAGGCATAGACAAAGTGCACAGAATCTTCTTCGAGGCAGTTCAGGGAAATGATACTAACAGTCAGTGGAGTTCCTTTTAAACCCAAATCACATGAATTATAAATGAAAGGATCATTTAAATTTAGATGGAAGAAAAAAAATAATTGGAAGATGATTTGATAAAATATTTAAACACAAGTCATTATGAAATTGTGGTATTTTTAATTCAAAATGGCTTTTTTCCACAATAACATAAAATAACGTTGCTTCTCATGATTGTTTTTTTTTCCCAGTCACTGCCCTCTCACTCATATGGTTTCTTTTTGGCAGACTCTGCTAAATTTGATGGGTTTCACTCAATTTAACTCCATCCAGCTATGGATTATCTGGGCTATTGTCAAACTTTCTCTTTGACATTTATAAATTGCAAATTGTAAAGCCTCTGTTTCCAAAATGAGGCCCAGAAAATTAAAGTCAGTTTGAGTGAAAGCATTGAACTGTTTTCCATTGAGAAATTGCACACGTTCTTTTCACATCACACTCATAAATTGCCAAAACCATTTCATAGTGATTCGCCCTTCATGCCTGCATCCAATGACTTGCGCCCTGATGGAATTCATGACCGTGTGCCTGCTAGATAGTTTTCCCGATACAAACAGAATTAAAGCAATGGCCACATCATTAGCATGCCGCTGAAGTTAGTAAGTGATGGCGAGGCATCTTCATGGCCCATTGGCACTGTGGTGAATGGAAAATGAATGGAGGCGGTATCAAGTTTGATAGTTTCCCTCACATGAAGCAGAACAATAACGCAGTTTTGCCGAATGACTTAAATTAGCTGTATTTAATTAGGCTCACCATGGCAACCGTTATCAGAGCGGATCAAGCGTTTTCTAAAAGCCTGTAGGACATGTAATGTTTGTACATCAAGGGACAGATGCTGTTCGTGTGGAGGAAAAATGTGCAGTAGATTATGAATGATTACAAAAACTGGTGTGAGGCAATAAAGAGCTTCCATTATCGGCACCTTATTGTATTCTGATGGAGTAGTTTTTCATGCATGCCAATGAGTGTTACTAAATGTCATGTGCGGGTCCCTAAGGAAATGAAATATGAAGCATTGAGCAGGAAATTACATGCATGTTTTTTTTCTCTTTTCTCCAAAATAGTTACTTCAACACAGGATGAGCAAGAGACTAGACTGGCCCCTATTCTGCCATACCCCAGTGTTTTTTCCCTTTTTTTTTTTTTTTTTTTTTTTTTTTACCAGATAAAACTCTCAACACCTGAGTCTGAATACACACCTGGGGAGATCTCTCAAGAGGAAATATACCATAAACAGTCATTATGTTTCCACAACTGTTCAAACCGCCGTACGAGCGCATTGGGCCGCTATAAAATATGAGAAACACACAATATAATTCAGTTCTACACAGCAAAGCTGGAAAACTAATGACCAAATGTAGGGTTTTCTATTACACAATCAATATCAGGTGAGATGCACCATAAATCAAAAGGGTGGGTAACATAATGAAAATACAGGGAGTGGCCACACTACAGTACATACAGTAAAAAAAGCCAAACTCTACAGCATATAAAAAATGACATGCTAGTGTAAAGTGTGTTTTGTGATCCTCATTTTCAAGTGTATATTTTTATTTGCGTGGAAAAATCAGGGATATTTCCCTCCACGTGTCTTCACAAATACAGTATTTCCTTTGATGCCCTGAGAAAGAACAGACGATCATCCCTCTGCATGAAAGTCAGAGCCGGAGAGGAATGGACAACACTGTTTGCAGGAAACTGGAAGCCAGGTGTGACTCACAGATTGACAGTCACTGGAGATGCTCCAGAGCAACGTGAGTAAGATCATGAAATGTAGCGCCTCAGTCCGCCAGGGTTTTATGTGCTCTGCGTCACTCAGTGCCTGTCCACCCCTGAGGGGAGAGCAGGAACTTCTTACCCGCAGCTTGAATCTCCCTGCCAGGCTACAGCGATGACATTGTCTCTCAACTTGAATCCCACTGCTCTCCCTGCTGACCTCTGACCTTGAGCCGCTCAGTTATGCACAAAGGCCACAAAGTTCTTTCAGAAGACGGATGACGCTGCAGACTTTTGCTCACAGCTCGACTGAAAACTTTGCTGCCTAAGTCACTGCGTACCAGGCGGGCATGTGTGGGAGACGCCGAGAAGCGCCGAGTTTTGGAAGATGAATCATTTGAGTTACAGAAGGATATAATAGGCTGAAGGCTGCAGTAGCTCTGACATATGGAAGATAGAGTTGCGAGGAGAGAGGCTTGAGCTGAAAGGGGCGAAGGTCATTAGGCCTGTCCTCACTGTAATTTCCCCTCATTACCATTCTACCATCCTCTGATTCAACTGTCTGTCAGTAGAAATGCTGCATTATCTCCAGGGCACACATCTTGTTTGTGACTTTAATACCAAACTTGCAGTCCTGAGGGTCCTATAGTGTTGCTGCACTCTCCTGCGTGGAAATCCTTGTCCTGATGTGGTTCCGCAGCAGCACTGGGTGTGGCACCCTGGGGTTTTGCTGCATGGCTGTTCAAAGGTAAACCCCCTCCTGAACAAGACAGACGGAAATGCTGCTGGAAGCCGCAACAGTCTCCGCATAGACGCACACACACATACATGCCAACCCCTCCTCTTATAGCTGCTCGTGCAAAACAGTTCACCGGTAGCAGCTGAGCTCCTTGTCGACCTTGAGGGATCGATGCAGAGGTGGTACAGCAGAGCTGAGTGGCCGTGTGGAAGCTCATAAATAAGAATGAAGGATGGCCCCAGGGGCTCAGGGTGAGGAGGGTGTGGGGGGCCATCACGAAACACCCGACCATAGAGAGGCACGACACAGACACTCTTCTGCCCAGCGCCCCCTCACCCATCTGGAGATTAATTACGCCTCTTTCCATGTTACCATCCAGCCCCCCCTCTGGGGAACCTTGACTCCTTCAACCCCATGCGCTCTCGTCTTCCTCCACCCACCACCACATCCACCCACACACTGCAGGCCACGTCAGGGAAATGGGCAGGTCACCGTAACTCAATCTCGTCTTTTACAGCTCCATGAAAATCCAGCAGGCTGCAGATTACAGTATTTATTGTACTGATACTACGTCATAGAGCGAGAGAATTCATAATCTAGCCATCAGCTGCCATTTAACACAACCTTTTTCTTCCCACTGCGTATCTGTAATCATATGTGCGATGCAGGAGCAGGCGCTGGGACTATTTTCCCATTAGCCTTCTCTGCATGATGACAGCGCTGCGCTCATCACTCACGACTCTGCCCTCAGAGCTTACCCTGCCATTGGTTATTGATAGGGCCCTTGAAAAATCGCCCTCACAGAAAGCATTCTGCCAACAAGACCCATAAAGTGAGCTGTGGATCTATATAGAGGGTTAATGGTGCTTTACACCTGCCACACTGTACACCCTAATATATCAACCACCAATTACATGATAATTGTGTTTTTTCTGAAACAGCATTAGAAGCTAAATTGTACTAAAAATCTCAAGGTTCACTTCAAAGCTTTTTGTCAGAGCTTTCATTAGAAACTGATGGTTTTAATGATGAGAACAGATATTACAGCATATTCTCTTTAATTGTTTGGGGTCATGTTTGCTGCTCATGCTAACCTTACTTGAGTACTTTAATTATTTTTATTCCTATCATTAGATCATCCCTATAGACCCTGGGTCTTTAGCTTTTATTTATGATGGATCTAAATCTGCTTTCTAGTGTTTATTTTTTATCACATTTGCCCTGTCAGGCATGATCCTGATCTATGATGCTGAGTGCATGTAGATAAAACACCGAGTTAAGTCCATTTCTGGGGAAGAGACATTTTCTGTGAAAGCTACAATGTAGCCATAAAACTGAATGCCACGACAGCGAGAGCGGCTGACATTTCGGCTAACCTTGTAATAAAGTATGATGTGACAAAAGTGCTGACAAAGTATCTCTTGTTCTGTTTACTGCGTTGGAATATGAGAATTGTGTGGTCTGGTGAGAGGGAATATGTTCCTTGAACCAGGGGGTATTCAGCAGCCTGGCCTTTCAGATGACCAGGTAAAAGGTCCACCCAAAATCCCCGCAGGCTCTTTACTGTCATGAGGATTACCTGCGATTTTAGAGCTGTTCAACTTAATCCAATTTAAAGCTCTGCTCGCTGTGTATTTTTCTCTAACAAGCCATGTCATGGGTCATACTGTAAGGCTGGAGCCAAGAGTTCCCTTGTTCGGCTATCATAACTGAATGAAATACAGTGCAGTACACATACTTCAAGTCACAGTGAAGCAGAGGTTCAAACATCTTCATCTTCATGATGTGACGCATTTCCATGCGACACGGAATTTATGGGCAGGGCGTAGTTGCATGAGTGATTTAAATGAAATCCTCCAGATTTGATTGGCTCGCTCAAAAGTGGGTGGACTGTTGAGGTAGAGGACTGTTGGCGTCGTGTGACACCTCCCTCCCCTGCGTTGTTAGATCAGGGGCACAGACCACCTGGATGTTGTGATATGTCTTGCTGCTGTTACAGCTCGATGGCTAATGGGCAAGTGCAGTTTTATATGATGGCTTGGATGAGTTTGTTTATTGTTAATTTCTTTATTCATAGAGTCAATACACACTAATACTGACCTTTTAAAAATATCAGCGTGAGGGTGCCTGGTTAGCCTGTGTATTAATGTGCACCTGTCGTCTTAACATAACTAAACAGGCCAAGCAGATAAAAAATATTATGTCAGTGGCAACAGACATGCCCTGCCTTGGTGCTCTTCAGTAAACACTGCAAGCAGCTCTAAAATAATAGCAATAATAATAGAGAATCTATGTAACGCTGTAAGATCAATACTTCTCTATTATGCCCTGTATTGTCTATATCAGGTGCCCGTAGCTTAATAGCAACAGAGTGGTGTTCTCCTCAGCGAGCCTAATTACAGTATAAGCTTGTTAAAATCTTTGTATTTAACTGCATTATTAACTGGTATGTTGCTTGCAGGTGTCTCCCCCGAAGGAGACAGGATAATACCAAAAAATCTAATTAAACACAGGCTCTTACTCCTCCCAGGATAGGATGAAAAAATGTAAAAAAGTGCTGGAGATAGAAAATAGGATCCTCAAGCCAGATTCGGTGCCCTTTCGTTATGCACAGAGATAGCGTAAGGCGAACTGCGGTTCGATGTGTGAATTAATGATAAGGTTTGATGAGGGGATTCAATCTGATCCTTTCTTGAGCTTTCAACTCTCACCAGAACCACCAGAAAGTTGACATGATCAGGGTTTATCTTTTCCTCCTACCCATGCACAAAGAGATAGTGCTTATTAATTGCTGCTGCAACAAAAATTCTTAACTTTGTACTCGTGCTGATGCTTGTACATTTCCTGGCTTTATCTACCCGCTCTGGCATGACTCAGGGCTTTTTTTTTTTTCTTTTTTCCATTATTTTATTCTCTTTTTTCCCCTGCTCATACCCCACAGTCACTGCCTTCCCCTTTGTGTCTGTGTTTCCATCTCTTGCCCTTTCTGTCCCTCTCACTCGCTTATTTTCCTGACTCTCAGCCTCTGAAGCCTGTATGGGGAAGATGGCTGACAGGCCCAGATAGATTTCTCAGTGAGAGGGTGACAGACATCCTCTATCCTCGCCTGTCGATGCTGTTGTTGAGAAGACATTGTCCCCATTCGCTCTATCAAAAACACGCCTGTCCATCATCTTCACTCCGCCCTCGGGAAACTTGTTGCACCTCTTTTTGTACACCTCCCCCCTAAGATTTGTTATCTTTAATATTACCTTCGAATAAAGTTTGGAGGCAGAGAACAAACAAAACTCTCGCACTGTTTATCATTAGGGCTTCTACCTGACTTGGCTTTCTTGGGCTCTCCAAACCTGGAAACCTCTTTGTAAGGGAGTTTCAAACAGCATGTCCCAGAACACTGTGGAGTTAGCACACCTTTCATCCCCTCCTCTGCACTGCAGTAGGAAGGGTATATGCTCACTGCTGGCTCTGGGTATATATTGATCTATCCATAGGCACGCTGCTCTTGAAATAGCGCCGACAGAGAGGAACAGAGAGTCGCCGAAGGGACAAACACCATCCGGGAGGCGAAATGAAAACAGCAGGATGTTAATGTCAGTCTGGAAACCGCACCCTTTCCCCTACCTTCGCCATCCCCTGATCCAGAACAAGATGACCTCTTTGAAAACAAACCTTGACCTTTGCACACCGGGGACTGTGGTTTACTCACCGCTGGTCCGGGCCTGTGTTGCGAAACTCTGGATCCACTCTTAAATACAGAGCCTCTGCCATAAATCAAAAGGAGTAACAGTTGTTCTCCTCTCCTCTTCTGTGAGGTTATTAATGGTGTGTGCTGAGAGAGCTGAGCTGGACAAAGCCGAGAGCCTGCTGCTACTGCTGCTGCTGGGATCTTCCCCTCTCAAATCCCAGTGTGGGCCTTGCCCTGTATTTAAAACCTCTAATTCTGCACCGCTACATGTTTGTGTGCATGGTGTGTGTGTATGTCTGGATTGGAGTATGCATGTGCATGCATGTTTTTGTTTGTTTTGAACAAAGCGATCATTTTGACACAAATAAAAAGTAGTCCTCCAGTCTGCTTCATGTTGAAACAATGCAAATCTCATAATCCTCATATTTGTGACACGACATGATTAAAATGGGAGCTGGGAGCGAAAGGGAAAGACAGAGAAGCGCTGTTATATGCAAGCTGCAGAATACTTTATAAAGCTGGGGGCGGTGAGGGTTGAAGCATGATAGCGCTTATTGCTGGACGGATGGATTCTCCTGCAAATGTTTGTATCTGCAGAAACGGGCTGTAAAACATAGATGTGGGTGATTGTTTTCCCCCCCGACTCGTATGGAAAGAAAGCATCAGTGGCAAACGGAGTAGCAGATGGTGAAATGGTATCTATAGGCCTGACTAACCTTATACCCTCCAACCTTCTGACACTGGGCACAGCCATCAAAACAGAGGTCTAGTCCAGGTCGGTGGTATTCTAACCATTTGCACTGGATTCTGACTCTTAATGGTCACATTTAGGGCTTTGCATAGCTTATTCTGGTCTGTGGAACGGCAGCAGTGCAAATAATGTTTCAGCTGCTGGATGCGGAGCTGATCTGCCACTAGACATATCTTGAGGGGAGAGGAAAAGGAGAGCGAACAGACATGGCAGTTTAGCAGAGATTCATCTTTGTGTTTCAGGAGAAGAGACACGAAAGTCAGCAGCGTTTAAAAAGACAAAGGATGGTAGAGGTTGAGATTTTAAAAAAGGGGCCTGAAAGCTGAAAAAGAGAAATGAGCAGCATCCAGATATGAAAAAGCTGCAGTTGCTTGTCCCTGCAGCCATGATGCGTACACCATTTTGAGCCCTCTTAATAGCCTCTGCTTTACTGATTTTATTGGCCCTCGAGGTTGAATTAATGAATGTTTGTGGTATTAAGTATGAAATCTCAGACACACACACAAACTTACATGTTAGCAGTATTCATGCAGTGTGAATGCAGTCTCCTGTGTTAAGCTTGATTCCTGCCTCTTCACTCACCACAATGTGATTTGTCTGAGCGACCAAGTAGCAAAAATAAAGTATCTGTAAAGTCCTTGTAAAGCCGTTGGAGTAAGGGATAAATCTAAGACAGCGACAGTTGCTGAGGCCAGCAAGGTTGCACTGACTGTAGGGAGGGATACCTTCTTCTGAGCCGTTCTCTTCTAGCTTTGTTACCAAAGTGCAAAGACAATGACGGCATACCAGCATGAATATTGTATTTATGTGATCATGTAAGCATCAACATTTTACTTGTCATTCGTGTGAGTTAAGATCACAGTAATTATTTAAGTGAATAAGATTTCTTGGAGGAACGCTTGTTAGTCTGAAGGAACGAATGTCGTTTAATAATTGATGCATGGCCTTTTACTCACAAGTATAAATCATTTTGACATGTTATGGCCTTGAGTCAAATTATAATATTACAGCGCCAAAAAAAAAAGACCAAGAAAATGAGAACAAGAGGCCAGGAAATAAACTGTAAATGTTGCTGTACGTACTGGCAACATTTAGAAAAGACATGCAATACTGTAGTAGAACAGACCTAATAAAATGAATGTTGGTCCAGCAGGGTGACGCACCTGTATGTCAGTGAATCATCGTATTCTTCATGTGGAGATTTACAATACAGAACAGGCAAGTTTCAGGCCTTATATACATTACATTATATATACATTATATTCATTTAGCAGAGGCTTTTTCAAACTCCCTAAGAGCAAGAGGTTGGAAGTTTTCAAAAAAAGAACTGCAAGTGTGTTTAGTGAAAAGAGTTAGCTTGTGCAAGGTGTTGTTCAACGGTGTCAGAAGGCAAAAGTGTAGTTGCTCTGAATGGCTGCACTTGAAGGCAGGTTGAAAAGCTTTCTACGTTTAAATACGGGGATGGTGGACACTTCTGGATGATCTTTCCTTGAAGCGATGTACTCGCTTATTAACACAAGCTGCCAAGTCGTGTTGTGAGACAGAAATTCAAACCTTTGCACAAATGGTCAGTCATTGCGTGGAGTGGTTGTGACTGTGGTATTGTTGGTTTCGGGAAGTTGCGAAAATGAAACACTTCGGTTGGAACACAACTATGCCCTTAGAGCTATGGAAGTACGATAAGGTTCAATTCATAGGCTGCAGTATACATTTGTTGGGTGTAACATGTACTTAACTGTCTCGATGACTTTCAGATTTACACTGAGCGAAAGAGCATCCAGGAAAAGTGCTTGGAAAACTCATGTGCTGAAAAACAGCGTAACCATCCTGTCATTTATTATAAAGCCGTGGAGCTGCTGTCTAAACACGAGTTGTCAGTATTATTGATGGTAACTGGTGACCCACGTCCCCCCAATGTCAGGCAGTACAGTGTCGATGGAGAGCAACATCTGAGAGTTTCTTCTTCCTCAGAACAGAGGAGAAAGGAGCAGATGCTGACAGTCACGCAGCAATCAATCGCAATTGAAGTAAATGACTGGCATGCTTAGGTATGGAAATATCTTTAGTTTTCAAGGAATCCTTAAACTTGTCTTGGAGTGACACGCCTCTGTTTATCGAAGAAGAAAGAAAAAAGGAAGCAAGTAGAGCAGATAAAACAGGTGACAGTGGAAGACTACCCAATGAAAATGACTTTGCTGATGTCTGCTGAGTAATAGAAGCCGACGTCTGCAAGTGTCAGCAGAATTTTTTATGGAAAACCCCCCCCCCCCCCCCCCCAACGGGGTGTCACGGCAGATATTTCATGTCATCGAGCGGATGCGGGGAATCTTTCCAGTCCCGTCGCGCTCTAACCTCTAAAAAAGGCAGACATCAGCAGGGTAACCTGTCATCCCACATGGGTAGCGACTGACCTGGCCTGTGCTTCCAGGAGCGGGACACAGTCAACAAACCCCACCATCCATATCCAGCAAGACCGCTCCAAAAGAGACATATTATCCCATGGAAACACATGTATAATTCATTTCCTTCAGAACTGTGCCACTTCCAGATTTGGCTTTACGCTGATGTGTTGAAAACAGGATTGTGTGACCCACAGTGCTGTTTCTGAGTGTGTGTATGTGTGTTTGCATAAACCCTCCAGTGTAGTCCACATGAATGCAAATTTGTGTGTTGTCGAAAGCTGTTGAATACCGGACTCGCTGCAGTATGTTGATGATGAAATTCAAAACGAAGACAGAAGCGGGGAGTTATGTCTGTGGCTGTAATGGTTGTGGTCCACTGGGGTACTTTTGTATTCAGCTGGTCTCAGGTCTGTGTTTTAATATGGCTAATAACTGGGTGGATCTGAGCAGACTCGCTATCATATCTTGACATGGAGAGTGTAAACTGTGCAGTGCAGGCAAACTTGACATGTGTAGTTACTCATTTTGACCCTGTGTGCCTGTTAATTGTTGGCACATCACGCTGCTGCCAGCGTTGTTGTCCTCTCTTTATTAGAGTCTGTTCAGGTCGACTGCATTTTGTATTGGACTAATTATCCTCAGGTCTGTTCCGATTGGCTGTCTTCAGGTTGCTTTTGGATCAGGGCTCTAATTATTTGTGCGTGTTGGGTTTTTCACGGGTCTGTTTCCAATCAGATCAAACATTCGTGTGAAGTCCATAAGGACCTCTTGATTGATTAAAAAACAAAAAAAGAAATCTGCATCTCAGTGTCAGCATCACATGTAGGGCAGGCAAGTTCTGATCTGTGGGTCACAAACCACAGTTCGTGTGAGAGCACATCAATTTCCGCTTCATTTGTTCTGTATATTGGTGACTTAATCCTTACATTGATTTTGACCAAGTGTTTCAAGGTGGTCTGCAACGCTCTAATTGCCACCCACCTCCTCGCTTATCTTCTTGTCTAGTCTGCACATCCGTCCTGTGTGAATCCTCGCGTGTTCTTTGTGTGGTGTGTGTGCGTGTGAAAGCTTTGATCTTTCCCTGGACGGCTCCTGGCGTGAGGGCGGGAAGCTCATTAGCTGTGCCTTTCACCTGTCTGTAGTAGACATCAGGAATAACCAATCGCTAATCAAGCCACACATCATTACCATGTTCTGTTGTGAAGGTGAGAACAGTCTATGCTTTCAGAATACATATATAGACTACATACAGAGCTGGACGGTGGAAATAATGATAATAAAGCATGAAGGCAGGGTTGACTATGACTTGTTCTGTGCAATGGTGATGTGCATCATGGCAGGGCAATATTACCTAAAATCAAAAGCCTGATTAACTGTCACACTCACCTGACCTACCTGATGATTAATACATAACATCTTATTCTGTACTTGGGCACAAGATTCTACGTCGTCACAGTGAAGCTCTTATTAATTTTGTGCTGAAAATAAACAGAAAATCATGGATGATGACTGAGTAGCTTTTACTTAACATATTTAGTAATTTGACAAACACGTTTAGCCATTTTTTGTGCCAAAATAAGGGAATGAAACTATATTTGACATCCGACAGTCAAGGTAATTAATGTTATGAAAGATCTGGTGGTGAGGTTGCAGATTAATTCCTTCACTGGCCCCTTAAAAGACGAAAGGTCCCCTCTAGAGTCACTGTTTGGTTTGTCCATTCTGGGCTACTGTAGAAACATGGTGGTGCGATATGGCGGACTCTGATTATACACTAAAAAAAGCATACTTGTGAAAATTATATTAGATTTCTGCCATTTTCTGCCAATAAACCCCCCTGAATCTTACACACTGATCCTTTAAGATTATTTGAGCAACATGGCATTTTTTTTCCACTGTCAGAGAGGACAAAGATACTTTTTCCAGTAGCTTACAAACTATTGTCATGGAATCAAACATAAGTCCTTTCGTCGACTAACTGGGTTTGTCTAATAGATCAGACACAGAGTGCAGTGCTGGCCCATACAGTGCAGTTAGTGTGACAAGTAAAAATGTCCCTTTTTTATTAATTTATGACTTGGCACCACAGTGCACAATAGGTAAAGTGCAGGTTAGATATGAGTTAGTGTTTTGCTGTGGCTCTACTGGGCCGGTGTATTGTTTCCATGGTGTGGAGCTCTGCAGAAATGAGGGGAAGTGTGTAAGAAAAGCTTTCCAGGGCGCTGGGATGGCATCCTGCTGTATTTATCACCTGCTCGTCCTTCCTCTGCTCTCCTGCTGAGCCAGGTGAGTCACACTCATACCCTCATCTCCTCGCCTGTGCTCTCTTTCTCTCATACCTCTGCTATCGGTCTCTTTCCTTCCCCTCTTTTTTTTCACACACTCCTCTCCCTCCATCTGTCTCTCCCTCTCCTTCTCCTCCTTGGACTCTGGAATAGTGTCAGTCCCTGACGGATGAGCAGAGTTTGAAAGCCACTCATTGGGATGAATGAGTGTACTTTCAGAAGTTTCTCCGACCTCCTGGGAGGTGCGAAATCAGGCCTTAAAAAAGAGGCAGGGAGCAGAAAAGAAACAGGGAATCGGAAGTGGAAAGAGAGACAAAAAAGAACGAGATAGGGGCAGACCGAGAGATTGTACATCAAGGGGCCCTTTGTACATTATTAGGTCGATATCTCAATCTCAGTGTCTGCGATGCAGTTCTGCCACGCTTTATCAGCCTCTTCTCCTCCCTTTCCACAGAGAAAAGCCCTCAGAAAACCATTTACTCTTTTTCTTTGATGTGAAGAGCTTAATGTTATTCTGAGGCCTTTCTCTCCACATTAAAATAGAGACTCCTGAGCTTTCAGATAGACGTGATAGTAGCGGAGTTGTTACAGAGAGCTGATGCAGAAACTGTCCCGCAGATATTAAAGTGAACTTAAGGGCACTTTTTATTATTTTTTTTCTTTTGTGGCGCAGTAACAAAAGGTCAAGTGAGGGGAAATACCTGAGAGAGATCTGCTTCATCCTTGAGGAAGGAGACGAAGAAAGGAAGATTAATTTCACTAAATGTATTTGTGACGATCTCCAGAAGCTGTTAATTAATTATAGCCCTAACGAGCGAGGAGAGCGTGCACAGATTCCCCCCGCAGCCATCGGTCACGTGTTCAGGGATTTGATCGTGTCGCTGTTTGTTTTCACTGTAATGAATTTTCCACCCTGTGCAAATAGGACTAACTGGAGCTTTTGGTTGTTGGGAATCGACTTCTTTTTCAGTATGTACATGCTTAACAGATAGGAAAACACATTCAGTATGATGCTCAAACTCATGAGTGTGCATCATACTTGCGTGCTGGGCGTTTGCCACTTTTAGCTTTCAGTGTTTGTCTGGTGGTTCTTGTGCTCAGTCCAAATCTTGCTTTCTCATCCGTTGCCAATTTGTCATTTCAAACGTGGTTTAAAGAATTGTGGCTCTGTGACTGAGGGAACCCAAAACCACCTTGTCCTCGTTTCACCCTCTTCTCTGGTGAAGGAATTTGGCTGCAAGCCAGGAAAGTGATTATGGACATCAACACTATAGTGAGGATCAAAGTGTCACATCAGAGTAGTTACTGTAAAAACAGGTGATTTTTTTCATTGAGTATTGATTTCTATTCAATCATATGTTGGTGGTTATGTCAAACATGTCACAGAAAGGCTTTTTGACTCCTAATCAGCCGTTTTTTTCAGTCAAGGCTTCTTCCTGAAGTAATTTACTGTGTGTCTGATTGTTCTGGTCCAAGACATATAGTCAAGTAAATACTGTATGTTTGAAACATTGCATGTATATTTCTGACATCTGTGATTGAAGAATCACATGTGATATGTAACTGTGGGTGACATGGTCTGGTACATGTATGCACATTTCTGCTATCAGAGTAGGGTTTGAATTTAAGGTCTCAGTATGCTTCAAATCAATGCATTTGTGCTAAACGCAGTCTGACCACCATGGTTTATACCTTTTTTGAATGGCCACTGTTAAGGCCAGTGTATGTGTGACGTGGCCATGGCACGACACATCTGCATTCCATTAAAACTGGAGCTGCTACACTGACCTCCAAGTCATACCTCAATTTAGCAGAAGTGACGCAATGCAGCAGAGCAACCATGTGGGTGTTTTTAGATTTCCCATTGAAATAAATCAATCAAATCAACCACGTGCTGCAAAGATGGAGTCTATGTAGCAGGTAAAAAAAAGAAATGTGAACCTGTGATCGGGGTCCCTCTTGTGTCAATACATAAATTTGGATTTTCGGTCCAAACGCATCAATGACCTGAGTTGACTCTTCCAGTTTTCTCTGGTCTCATCTAATGATATTCTACATAATATCTGGTAACCTGATGTTTTTTTGTTTTCTTCCACCAAAGCATTGTAATATTTTCGCATTACAGTGTTATCTCATATTTCTCCCCCTTTCCCCAAGACCTCTGACACAGTTCTGTACCAGAGCAGCATGTGATTTCCAGTTTGAGGGATTAGACTGCAGCCTGGTTATAAATCTTCAACTGCTCTGATTTAGTAACCATGAATCCTGCAGTCCTCTGGCAGCTGTGATTTGTTGATTTAATCAATCTACTCCTCATAGACAAACAGGCAGATTTGAGCTGTTTTATATTCAGCATCCCTCTGCGGTCAGGGTCTCCTCTTGATCTGTTTGAGTAGCTCCAATCTTGGTAATTATCCTTCGAATAAAAGCCATTTTCTTTTGCTTCTAACTTTAGTGTAATTTACATCAGTCACATTCAGTGGGTTTTTGTATTTTTAATGCTTTTTGTCCCTGACACTTTGCTTTGTAAGAGCTGTAAATGCTTGCTAAGGTCATTTCATTTTTGTATGTGTTTGTCTGGTTGTGTTATTTTCCACTGGCAATGGTTTTCAGTACATAACACTTTGATTATACTTGCAAATCATAATTCATCTTTGTCAGTTGCTACCTTGACACTCTTAATGTTTGAAAGCTTCAACCACTTAATCCAGAATTTTTTTTAAATAGATAAAATTTATTTTATTTCAGTCAATTTTTTCTTTTTTGTTGCATTTTGAGGAAATTTCCTTTAGATCGTCCTCCTGGTTTCTAGTGATAATGCATCTTTGTTTAACACTTAATGAGATGTCTGGCTAAATAGGTTCTAAGTGAGATGTAGTAAACAGTGATTGGGTACTAAAGACCTTCCATGCCCTGGTTTTTCACGTCAAATGGGAACAGGTCGGCTGGTGTCCAGCCAGAGGATTGATGGAACGCCTGCGTCCAGCGTCCCATCACACCACGGCTCAGCCCCAGTCTCACATGCCAATAAATTAAGTTCCCGACTGCCCTTTCAGTTCCTATTTGCTTATTGATCGCAGATTTTCATCAGTCTTAAGTATTGAGGTATTGCAGGGAGGAGAGCCATGAATTTTATGTCAAATGGCACCACATGCAATAAGTTAGAGGCAAAAACAGGGGCTTCTTGCTCAGTGAAAGCCCAGCCTTAACCTGTCAGGCAGGGGCTAGCATTATAAATCCAGGCCCCCCTGATGAATATGTGGGTATTGGAGTGATGGCTTTAATACCACCAGAATGATCAGCAGGTTAATCACAATGTGCTGTTTAAGCAGCCGAGCACCAACAGGAACACATCTAAAAACACCCACCCACACCATTCACACATAAACACGCTACACCTCTCTTGCACTTTTCACGGCAGAGCTATGTGTGTAACTAATGGCGCAACAGTACATCATGTCACGAGCACACAGCACGCTTTGGCCCACACTGCCAGTCAGTGTTCCCAGGAGAGAGGGTGGACCTCTGCCACACTGACCTCTCATTTTTGCTGAATTAGTCAGTCAGTGTCCACTCTCTCATAGGGGATTACTGTGGTCCAACAAGTGCCTGTAAGGTTGCTGTGTCGCTACAGCGTGTTTTATTAGCTGTACAGTCCATAGACAATACTCCACAATGACAAAGCAAAAACTGTTTTTTTGAGTGTTTTGTAAATTTATTAAAAATAAAACACTAAAATATTCCTTTTACTTTACCTGAAGCCGCTCCTGCGTTCTCTCTGGTGGTGTGCTTCAGGTCGTTGTCTTGTTGACATGTAAACTCTCGCCCCAGCCTGAGATCCAAAGCACTCAATATGCCTCTGCATCCATCTTTCCCTCTGTCCTGACTAGTCTTCTAGCCCCTGTAGCAGAAGCATCCCCAGAGCATGATGCTGCCACCACTGTGTTTGACTGTAGGGAAGGTATTAATGATGCGTTGTTCAGTGGCTGGTTTCCTGCACGCATGCTTTTGGGAATAGTGGCCAAATTGTTCAATCGTCATTTCATCAGACAAGAGGAATTTTGCTTCTTGCAGTCTGAGAGTCATTCAAGTTCCTTCTGGCAAACTCCCGGTGGGCTGTTTTGTGTCTTTTAGTGAGGAATCAGGCTACTCTTCCATAAAAGCCTGGAGTGCTGCACTGATGGTTGTCCTTCTGTAAAGTTCACCCATCTCCATAAACTCTGCATCTCATTCATAGTGAACATTTGCTTTATGGTTACATGTCTGACCAAGGCCCTGTCCATGATTGCTCAGTTTTTGGCAGGGCAGCCAAACAGGATGACTGCCAGTGGTTCCAGATTTCATCTATTTGAGAAAGATGGAGGCTAACGTGCTGTTTGGCACTTTCAATGGTGTAGACATTTTCTTGTGTCCTTCCTCATATCTGTGCTTTGAAACAATACTAACTCACACTGTTAACTCCACTGTGAATTGGATATTTCAGTCTTTTATTTTTAATCAGATTTCAGTCTTATATTTTTTAAAAATTAACAAGACACCCCAATTAACAAAACACGTGTAATTGTGCAGTAGTGTGTGTCGATTGATGAGAAAAAAGTGAACTGACTCTATTTCAAAATGAATCTAAAACATAACTATTCAGCTTCATCCTTACAGCCTCACATATTTTTTTCCAAGATCTCTACATTTGCTGGTGCAGAGTGCATGTATCTAATTGGCTGTCTGTTCCTGGCATGTTAAATCGCTCTCCCAAAAAGACAAAATGTTAAGTTATGCTTTCGATTCAATTAGAATCATTTGTAGTTGGCCCTCATACATACATGCTGAACATTACCCATTAAACTGCACTGACTGCGCTTGAAAAGCAGGCCTTCCGTGTGAGCAGATTTTTGTTGCATTCCCATTATCTGGAATGAATATGCTGACTGGACATGCATAATACATGAGAAAATGGGTGTTATTCTAATGCGTGATTCTCAGTGGCAGTCCCCGCTGCCTCTCCATGTAGTCAAAACAGACACTCGCATGCACTAAAAGGGACATCACAGCACTGGAGGCCCATCGCCTTCGATGCAATGAGAAGGAGGAAGGGAGGGAGGAAAATGAGAGAGGGGAGGAAAAACTCAGAAGCCCAAAGCTGCAACTCATTATTGTTGGCCTATCTCTCTTTCTCCCTCTGTTTTCCCTGCCTCTCCCATCCTTTCCACTGTCAGTCAGCCTCAAGCCCTTTTCCTCGCATCTTCCTGTCTCTCCCAGTGGGCTACCACCAGTCGGAGGATCTGCCCTGGATGCTGGCACTAAGCGCTAATTACACCGTCTATCTCACCACACTGACAGCTATGGCCAAAAAGATCTCTGCACCCTTGTTTGCTAATCCACAGCTGGGGAAACAACACTTCAGTGAATACACACCACCAACAGATGAGTTAAGTTGACATGTAGCAGCATGCAGGCTGATGGGAATTCTTACACCGTAACAAACATCCGTTGACATAATTCTATTGAATGTTATGCATTCAGACTGTTATTGGCATCCATATGCACTGTATAGTATACTGTAGAGTCTATGTACTATGTGTAATGTGAGGGATGTAAGGCAGAAGTCCAGCAAGCACGAGTGGGCAGCCAGTAATTCACATGCACACTGTGTGTTTCCATGTTTCAGTGCACTACCAAATGAGCATCAAGTTGCGGACGTCTGAAGAGACTTGAGATGAGCTGGTGAAAAGATCTTGAATCACAGTGTAATCCACTTTACTAACCCTTCTTCAGATTGTAAACTCCCCCGATCCTGTTACTTTAAGCCTTCTTTTCCAACCTGAGACTGCGGGTTGCCAAGCTTCTTGCCCGTTAGACTCATCGTCTCTGCCATGTGTCCTGCAAGGACCTGTGTACCTCAAGGGAAGCGCCTGCGTGGTTGTATTTACTCATGAGGGTTGCCATGTTTAGCACATGTTTGGTCACGCTGTCTCATCCTAAGAACAAACCAATGTTAGTTTGCTTTCCAGCGAACCCATTTTTTTTTTTTTTTGCCATGGCGTTCATGCTTTATTCAGTGGAGATTGGCAAGGGAGACAAAACAAGTCTGATTCCAACTCACACTAAGTGAACAGTTTCAGTTTGCCTTGGCCTGTTTAATGAAAAAAGGCATCTCTGTTTACAGAAACAATGTCACTAACATATGAGCTTTGATCATGTGTTTATTATGCACTTTAATTAAGTACAGCAGCATATTTTCATGGCCATTGACTTCAGTTCATCCTTTAAAAAACACATTGTTGTTTCTTGTCCTATGAAAAATGACTGCCCTGATTTTTTTTTACCATAACTAAATTGTTGCTTTGGATAGTTTTCTTTACATTTTTTGTGGTTTAATGTTTAAACCAGGTTGAAGGTTGAAGGTCAAGGTTGAAGTGATAGTTTGTTCGTGGTGTCATGTACATAAAAGCTACATAAATAACTTTTTGTCCACATGGGAGCAGCACAACAAGCTGAAAATGCAATATTGACATATATCCTACAACCCTGATTCCAAAAAAGTTATGACGCTGTGTAAACATGAATAAAACAGAATGTGATGATTTGCTGAGCCTTTTTGACATACACTCAATCATATCCTCAACATCAACTTCATTGAAAGTCAGGGTTTGAATAAAATTATACGTCAAACTGGTCATACTTACATATCTGGCAGACATGGAGCAACATTAGCAGTTATTTGGAGCTGTGTTATTTCCTTTTAACTCTGTCTTCGCGGCACGGTGGAGCAGCAGGTAGTGCGCATGCCTCACAGCAAGAAGGTCACCGGTTCGATCCTCGGGTCTCTGTGCGAAGTTTGCATGTTCTTCCCGTGCATGCGTGGGTTCTCTCCGGGCACTCCGGCTTCCTCCCACAGACCAAAAACATGCTCATTAGGTTAATTGGTGACTCTAAATTGTCCCTAGGTGTGAATGTGAGAGTGAATGGTATGTATGTTGTCCTGCAATCGGCTGGCGACCGGCTCAGGGTGTACCCCGCCTCTCGCCCGTTGACAGCTGGGATAGGCTCCAGCCTCCCCCCAACCCCGAAAGGGATAATCAGGGGTATAGAAGATGAATGAATGAATGAACTCTGTCTTCGCCTCCACTAATTCCTGAGGAAAACCTCTGGCTGTTCAGATGCTAAATGCTCCAGTATGTTCACCAGACAGGCTGTAATTTAGTCTCTCTGCTGTTTGGTGCTTAGCAGATTGTGTGCAGTGGATTAATTTTGCCAAAAACAGCATCACATGCACACAGCAAGACTTAATTAAACCAAAACAATGAGCTCAAAGACAGTAAAATACTGTGGGTTCAACTCTACGTGTGACACCATTCACATTTTACATGATATATTCTTCAGCTGTCTTTATAAAAATGCTGATTAGTGCAACTTTAATGCAAAAATATGGTGGTTGAATCAACATGGTCCTCATTTTTTGCATATATCATCTACAGATCAGGCTCGGGAGAACCACTGTAGACAGTATGATTAGGTGGGAGTCTGTCAACAACAGATCATTCATATCTATTGCCAGTTCTGACACTGAGGTCAGACTCCTTCCACGTCACCATAGGCAGGGCGGTAGCCTCTCACCACCCTGACTCCCTCATGCCAAGGTCAGGCCAGTGAAAGGAGCTTTAATGAGATCCTGGCACTGTAACGTATGTGTGATTGTGCATGAGGAAACAAAGTTATTTAAGAGGAGCTTAACCGCAATCTGCCCTGCGACAGACTCCATTATTCCTTCGTGTGAGTGAAATCTGGGAATTGTAAGGTCTTTGAATAAAACCGTGTTGGGCAAAATAATGAGATAATTCCACAATCGGTAGCTCTCATGTGTGATGTCCCAGTGCCTTTGTTTGCTGTAGCTCTCTTGCAGTGCATGTTATGTGGTTACAGCACAGTGAGGGTCAACGGGTGTGACAACCAGTCACCTTACCGTCTCTGTGACAAGTTGTGTAATCATGCCTCTGTGTGTGTGTGTGTGTGTGTGTGTGTGTGTGTGTGTGTGTGTGTGTGTGTGTGTGTGTGTGTGTGAATGATATGTTCTGTATATCACTTCCCCTTGAGGGTTGCTTTCCAGTGAGATATACCATCACACTGACGGGAGTGCTGATCTGCAAACAGGCACAAGATAAATGCACGTGTCATTCATAACCACATGGGATCCCTTCTTCACATGCCAGAGGACAGGAAGTAAGAATCAGTCGGGTCATGACAGTGGACACCACAACGCAGGTTTAATAGCGAGATGCTCTGAGCCTTATGGAGCTCTAGCCCTTTAAAACAATTGCTGACCTGTACTGTATATTACAGTGCAACAGCGACTGTGGAAAAGATCGGTTTGGGTCAGCTCCATCTCCTAAGTCAAGGTGATGTAAAAGAACCCGAGTCCTGTCTAAGTGAAGCCCTGCTGACTGCTGACCTTTGTGTCTTTTCCCATCTATCATACCGAGCGGTGTGTGCGTGCGTGCGTGCGTGCATGCCTGAGTGTGTGGTGAAGGATGCTTGTTTGCATGCCAGTCATTGCATTTGGATGTGCGCGTGCAAGTGAGGGACTTTGAAGGATCTGTCTTTGTCGTTGTGTTGCGTGAATGAGCAATCTGTCCTGCTCATATTCAGCCAAGCATATCCAGCCCTGGCCACAGCCCTGCCTGTGGTGACAGGAAAAGCCGTGGCAGTTAAAATCAGTTGACATTGTTCTGGCAGTGGGAAGTGCTTATGCTGAGGATATATCTCTTTGTTTTCTGCCATCTGCAGCAATAAGAGTAGCTGTACCCCTGATCCCTGAATCCAGGTACAGACTGTAAGGTTAAAGAAGCAGAGGTAAACAATTGCAGATCACACTAACACATCTAACAATAAAAACCAGGGGAAGCAGCTAGCCTGGCTCTGTTCTGAGCTTAAAAATCAGCCTACAGTATTAACTCTAAAGCTCATGAACCAGCATGTTATTGTCTTACATAATTTGAACGCACCAGTACGTGAGAACGAGCTCAAAAGAGTAAAGGAAACACTGTCAATCAAGAAATATGTGGTCAATTCAGTGAAATTCAGGCATTTTCAACCTGGGTCTTGTTCCCATAAATGTGACCAAACTTCAACTGTACATAAACAATTTCAAATGCTTTTCTCTGTGTCAGATTAAAAGTAAACGCAGAAATTACCCCCCTTTATTGGAAGAAGACCCAGGTTGAAAAATGCCTCAATTTCTCTTTAAATTCCTCTCACCAAGTTACTATCATCCTTTGGGTGCTCTAATTGCCATCTGTCATCTAAATTCTGTCACCCACTGACTCAGATGACTCAAAGATGTGGTGACTGCAAGACTGCACAATTAAACCACATATAGTTATGGTGGGTCAGTACGGCGATGACAGAAAATCGTCGTGTGTATGAGGCAGCTCCTTCGATCACAGCTGCTGCTCAATGTGTGCAGTGATGGAAATGGTAATAACAGGGATCAGCATTCCAACATCTGGGGAATGCCAAGGTGCAAGTGTCACCTCAGGGGGAGATTAGTGGTGTTCCTGTCTCCCACGGGGATAACAGTGGTGTATACAGCACAGCGCCACAGATAACAGAGCTCAGACACACAGTTGGATGTGTTTATCAGTACCAGAGGCGTTCCCCAAGGCTCCATATTAATGCCAGCCTTACTCTGCATCTTTATATGGCTGGCTTTGGACACTGGCCAGCTCATTTCTCCTCCTTCCTTCCTTTTTCTCATCCCCTTTCTCTCCACTTTATTCAGTCTCCTCCCTCCTCCTTCTACCTTTTCTTCCTCTCCTATCTGCCCTGTCTCCTCCCTGCTCCTGCCTTTTCTCTTTCCTCCTCCTTTCCTAACTCCTCCTCTTTCTGCTGCATGCCATGGCATACCAATCACTCTGTCTGCGTGTGTCAAGCCTATCCCTCTAGGCTGATTTACTACGCCATGGGGGAGACAAAGGTGCAGGAAATGGAGGTCAGAACTCATCGTTAGTGGCCAATGAATTCTTAATTAGGGCAACAAATGGTGCAGTGCCTCCAGTGTGGCTGGAGCGCTCCCAAAGAACCAGAGATCGGAGGCCAGTCACCTACACTGCCGGTGTTAGCTGATCATGCGCTGGACTGCGGCAAACAGGGATGACCATTCCCCTTCCAGAGAGTGTCTGCCACACACATCACACACATACATGCATGCATGCCCTGATGTGTCTAATGAGACGAGCCGAAGGAGTTTAAGCACATTTCAGCTTTAAAATACAGAAAACTCCTTGTCCGTGTGTACAGCGTGGAGGCTTATCATTATTGTACAATGGAAGGCACCCTGAATAAATGAGAAAACAGAGGAAAGCCTATTATAAAGAGACTCCCACCAGGGTGTAAATGGGGTATTTCATGTGCCGCGATAATGTGGGAATACAGCTGTGAGTCCCACTATTTATGTACATATAACGAGGACACCAAGAATACAAGCATTTTAAGGTGCTGAAGACCATTTCTTTCCCTCGTACCTTCATGTAATTGAAGCTGCAATAGTAACACCCTTTTTTAGTGTTTCCTCTAATTTGCATTTCTTTTAAAATGTAGGTCATGATTAGTATGAGATTGAGCATGTTGTAATTTTACTACATAGCACTGTCTAACTGACACATATGACACATTTTACTAACACTCAGTAGGATGTGCTTTTTGTGATCACAAACCTGGCACGAAGAAGACCTGATTAAAGTTTGCAGGATTGTCTATATCCCCCTTGTCTTCAGTCGGTGACATTGTCAGCCTTGAATTGGAAAATCTTTCCGTGTTCGAGCTTTCTTGCCCCAAGGTTATGCAGTAAACGTTGATCCAAGTCAATACTTGTCTAATTAGCAACCCCTCTGCCACTGCTTGTCTCGCCATACAGTGAAGACAAGGCAGTGTCTACCGCTCACAATATTAATCAATTCCTCGGGCAACTCAACACTGCTTTGCCATCTGTCATACATAAAAATCTTGGTTGTAAAGAGTATAATAAACCTTGTAATGTTGTACCCACAGTTGCCCTCCCCGGAACATGTGTTATTTTCACCTGTTCTTACCTCCTTTTTTTTTTAACCTCCCCTCCATTCCTTCTTCCCAGCTGTCCTCTCATCCACATGCGGTACATCAAACGTCCCTGGCCTGACTGTGTGCTGACAGGCAGCCCACTGACAAGCTCCCAGGCCATTCTGAGGGGAGCCGAGCCTCCCTTCACGAGGCCCTCAAACAGACAGTGTCACAGCGAATCCACTCTGGAGGCTGGGCAGCACACAACAGAGAGCACACAAGAAACAAACCATAGGGTTCTAGTTTGTGCGTCTGTAACCTGTAAAATTGACACTTCACCTATAATGACAATGTAAATGTGGAAGAAATAGAGATATAGAAATTATGTGAAATCCAGTTAGTACAATCAGTTAGTTGTTACTTTTCTTTTTAAGCACCCTTTTTACCATGTGATAACCTTCAATTGACTGGTCTCTAAACCCCTCCCCTGAGCAGTGATTGTCCAATCATAGCTTAGCCTCCGTAACCAAGCACAGCAGACAGGTCAAGCTTTGAATTTCTTAACATGCTGATACAGTATACATGAGGCTGTAGTAAGAGGGGTACTTTGCATTTAAAGAGTGTGATGTCTTTTTTTAGCCAGTCCAAAACCAAAAACACGCAAGCCAAAGTGTAAGAAATTAATGAAATAGTGTTTATCTGTATATAAGCTACAGTCGTTAGCATGTCCACCTAATTAGCTTACTACTTACTGACTGTAATGCTAATTTTATTTCCGACGGCAAGAAGCACATCATATACTGTTAACTACATCATTATATGAGGTTAACTCATGACTGCATGTAGTATTTCTCCACTATGTGGAAGCCAGTCCTAGATGCTGTCAGTATTTAGGGTAGTGTTAGCAGCTCCATACTTCTCTTTAATGGACATGGGGAAGTTTATACTCAGCAACCCCAGCCAACCTGGAGTCACATCAGTTAGTCCTCACTCTAAAAGCTTTGTCTCTTGTTTCGTCAAAAGTCAAACATGTACGGTTCATATCTCTTCACAGCGGCACGGTGGCACAGCAGGTAGTGCGCGTGCCTCACAGTAAGAAGGTCACTGGTTCGATCCCTGGGTTGGGCGGGGCCTTTCTGTGCGAAGTTTGCATGTTCTTCCCGTGCATGTGTGGGTTCTCTCCGGGCACTCCGGCTTCCTCCCACAGACCAAAAACATGCTCATTAGGTTAATTGGTGACTCTAAATTGTCCCTAGGTGTGAATGTGAGAATGGTTGTATGTATGTCGCCCTGCAGTCGGGCCCTCCAGACCGGCTCAGGGTGTACCCTGCCTCTCGCCCGTTGACAGCTGGGATAGGCTCCAGCCCCCCCAAACCCCGAAAGGGATAATCGGGGGTATAGAAGATGAATGAATGAATGAATGAGTATCTCCTCACAAGAAATATGTTGTTTTATGAAAGCAATTATATATACAACAACAACAAACAACAAATGAATACATAATAATATAATAATATGACTGTTTTATATATGCTTTGTAAATACCAGCGAATGTACAGCCAAGACTTCTCTGACTGATAACAGACAAGTAATGTCCAAACATGGTTGATCAAAATCCCAAATAATTCAAAGAAGCAGGAGGGTGATTGGTAAGTGAGGTGAGGTGAGGTGTTGCTCACTAGGTCTCACTGTGCAGATTGCTAGATTACCTCAGTTGACTGAGCCAGGGGACAGGTTAGAATAAGAGCAGCTCCCAGGAGCCTTTATGTAATTTCATCCCATGTTGGTTAGAGTAGAAACTGGGTGGTTGTTGCCATTCTCTTTATTCTTTTCTGTTGTGAACAGCTGGCGTGATTGAATGTACAATTTTATTTGTGCGTGTGAGCGTGTGTGTGTGCGTGCATACATGTGTGTGTGTGAGTCACTTGACTTGTCTCCCAATCTATTATTGAGCATTCTGCCACACTCTGACAAAGTCACAGCTGATTAATAAGTAAAGACAAGACCCCAGAGGTTGAGAGGAGCCCTGAGCAAATGACAAAGAAATAAATTCATTACAAACAGAATTAAATCTTCCAAACTAAAACTTTTCCTTTTGTGAGTTCTGGCTTTCATTTGTCTCATTTGTTGTCGTTTGTTTCATTTGTCAGCATCTCAGTACTGCGATCACTGCTGCCCTTTGGCGAGAGCTGCTCTGAAATCATCTCAACCAATCAATCTCACTTAACTTTCCTCAGAGCTTCTCTTTGTGTGCCCTGTGGAGAGAGGTCGTGTATGTGTGTGGGAGTGAGAGTGTGTGTGTGTGTGTGTGCGCACGCATGTGGCGAGGGTGGTACTGGGATGAAATTCACCCTCCCTACAGCTCCCATATTTGTGCTTGTTTATGAAAGATGTGGGATTTAACATGAAGATGTGACAGCAAGCTACTGCTAAGAACACAGCACTGCCCCACTATATCTGATTATCCTCACACACACACACACACACACACCTTGTGCAACACACACACACTTGTTTAGACACATGAGGGCACACAGGCTCACATGAAATATACACACAGTGACACACACACACACACACACACACACACACACACACACAGTGTCATCTTCAAAGGCACCCAGGGGCGGCATGGCCGACGTGACAACAGCCCTAATGAGCTCGCCTGAGTGGGTGACCCTGTCGCCTGGCGAGAGGAGTGGTGTCGCCATGGAGATGTGGAGGCGAATGGTCTGAGTCATGGTGTCATGCAGGTGTGTTTGGAAGGGGATTGCAGCACCTTAATTTCGTTTAATGATTCATACATGTATGCAAATGCGCACATCAGTAAAGCATTGTCGATGACGTGAAGATGTCAGTGTGAGGGATTACCTTTTGAGAACATACACTTAAACTGCATTTTTTTTCCCCCATATTTCCATATTACTGTACCACAACTTGGCTTTCACATTCTGAGTAAGTGGTCATTATTCTGCCTGACAGGCCAAACCATGACACATTTAGTGGTTTGAGGTGTATAATGATGACTGTGTGCTCTGCAGTCTTTCATCATCTTCAGCAACAGAGAGAGAGACACTGAAAATGAGAAGGTGTAAAAAAAAATGAGAGAGAGAGAGAAGCGAGAGGAATGTGGAGAGCTCCGGGGTCCTTAGTGTGCTCAGTGATGATATGCGGGGTAATGAACTTCCAGACTTTATGCATCAGAAGCGTGACGCTCCGCATCGCCTTTACTGTCAGCGATTTCTACCCCGTATCGGTGAGATGAGGCCTCCTATAATCTCCTTCCATCCACTCCATACCAGCTTTTGAGGCTCACTCTGCCGACTTAAAGCCTGCATTTCATTTGTCAGCCTAATGGTGAAATTTGTAAGGAGTTTAAATTCATGCTTCTCCAGGAGGTGTCATGCAGAGTTGTCAACGGTGTCACTGGGGAAAGAAGCGAGTTTGCTGTTTGCTGGGGAAAAGTAATGACTTTAAACTTGGACAAGTTAGAGCAGCTTAGCAGAGGTGCAGCATTCAGTGAGGTTGTGTATGTTTCAGCATACTGCATTTCTCTAACAAAGCCATAACAAAGAGGACAATCAGACAGGTTGTACTCAAGCCAATAGTTCACCCATATTATCCCAAACTCTTTATTTGGAGGTAAATGTCAGTAATTGGGAAAACCACGTACATGCATAAAGTACAGTGGGTGAGTTGTACCCAAAAGTCGCTCTATAAAGTGTGATGGATATTTACAACATATATTTTGGGTAATATTTTTAACATTTCTTTTTTGCAGTGTCACTACCAGGCTGCAGTCACAGCCTCACTAATTAACTTTGTGACTCCATTGTTATGTTCCAGAAATAAGACCCAAATTGTGAAGATTCAGATTTATGCTTTGAATAAAAAGGCACAGTGACACAAAATGGTACAGTAGCTAATGGACAAACACACGTACGTTTACTGTAGAAGCCCTTTTCTCTTGGCTTGCAGTGGAGAAAAGCCGGAGCCTCTCATCGCACATGAATAATTAAAACCGAAAGAACGCCTTTGCTTTTTTGCAGGGTCAGCGCACAATCAGTCGGAAAGGTCGAGACCGGGGACACTGTTTTGAAGGGGGCAGGGAATGAAAACAAGCTGGTGCCGCAGATGAAAGAGAGGTGTGGTGTCGAGATTGGGTGACGAAGGGGGGGAGGGGGGTGCAACATTGGGCTGAGAATGAGTTGAAATGGATGAGAGAGGGCGGATGGATTTTTGGAGCTATAACAAAAAAGGATTGAAACATTGGCTTGCCTGAGAAATCGATCATGACTGTGAGGGCGGTTTAAAAGACTGTGGGTTTCTGCTGTGGCGTTACCACTTTGTCTGTCTTGGAGAAGATATGCTGCCTGTCAGACTCTGTCAGATTATAGACTCAGAGAGACGTCTCTCCGTTTGACTACATTAATGTTTACATGCCTCTTTACATGAAGGAAACTGTAAAGAGTGAGGGGAGGGGGATGAGTGTGAGTGAGCACTCGCATGCATGCTAATGAAAATATGGTAATGTGAGTGACTGTGCGTGCATGTGCATTTAAGATTGCCTGTGTTTCCGCTGTTGTCACTTTGGCTATGCAGCAACCAGTGTGTTGGAGGAGATTACACTGTATTAGCTTTGATGCTTTTCACTCTGCTTCAGAAGAAGATTGAAGCATGGTACTGACTCTTTGAAATGATTTGTATAGCCCATACACCTAAGCATTCATAACTACTACACCTGTCAAGCTTTCCCTTCTACAGTGACAATGTGATAATACAGTTTACAACAATAACAGCGGTAGATACTCTAGATTTAAATTTCTAGACTAAAATAGGTCTTCACTTTCACACAGAAGCAGACAAAAGCAGGCTTCCTATTTCTCGCCAGCGACCATCAGCTGAATTAACAACTGTCTGTGTCAGGTTTTATTTCCAGTAACTAGCTAGCTAATTAACGTTAGCTCTGCACATCGTTTGAAAAGTCTGTATCCGGCTGAATTTTTTATGCTTTTAGCTGACTTGTTTTTAAAACAAGAGCCCCATAAAAAGATATTAAATATGCACTTTAGGGCTGCATACATGGTATTTTCAAAGACTGAAGCTTAAGCTACATATTCCACTCTTTTGATGCTTACTGTGGAAAAGCATACTTGGACAAGTCACACAGAGTTTACATCTATGCTATAATGTTATTTTTTTCAAGAGTGTTTCAGCTTTGCAAGAGTAAAGGCTTTGAGAATGAGAGCTAACTAAAGTGGTCAGCAAACCTGATGTTTTTTCAGGTAGTTTGGTTGGAGTGTAATCCTCAAGACACATAAAGAACAGGACGGAGCCACTATTGTTGCTCTCAACTCCAGTATGATAGCATCAAAGCTGCTATTCAATTTATGTCCTCAATATGGATTTTGCTAACATAACCTGTTGCCCATAAAAACAGCTAGCTGCTCCTTAGCTTGGAAGGAACGCTGGGTTACTGCTGCTGTAGGTAGTAAGCCAGTTAGCCAGACATGCTAACAGTTGCAGTTTATGTTAGTGCAGGCAAACACAATGTTTAGTCCATTCCTTATAATTTGGTTCTTGTACATTAGGTTCAAGGAGGACATGATCCTCCAAAGTGTCTGCCATTCCTACTTAGGATTGCTAAATTATGATTGAACAATCATCGTGCAAGGGCAGGGTTTAGCCAACAGTCGATTAACAAAGGGATTAAAGCAAAGATTGTAGGAATAAAGAGCATTTTCTGTAGCACTAATGTTTTTTCAGCTTTCCTATTCTGTTAATTATTTCATGAGCCCTGAAGTTTATCTCGCAACACCTTTCCCGGCCCCCCGGGTTGAGGAAATACTTCTCTTGGCCATGCATAGAAAAATCTTCTTTTCACAACAAACCTCCACCTTTCTGTGCAGGATTACGTGAAAAGCCTTAATTATCCCGCGTGTACTGCGATGATTACCTACTAGCCTCTGAGCGAAAGATGAACTTTTCCCCCGAGTTGCAATTGCTAAACTCTTCCTCCCTGATAGACAAACAGACTTTTGCATGACCTCGGATTGCTACCAGTCCATGTGTCCATTCTGCCCACTCTAATCATCAATCTGCAGCCTGGTTCACCAGCCGCTGGCACCTGTCAGGATGAAAGACATGGATTAGAGACAGAGAGAGAGAGAACGTGAAAAGGTTGGGCATACAATACCAGCATCACGTGTCCCGTTGCTAGGGAGGTTGTGTGTGTGTGTGTGTGTGTGTGTGTGTGTGTGTGTGTGTGTGTGTGTGTGTGTGTGTGTGTGTGTGTGTGTGTGTGTGTGTAACTGCATGTGTGATCTAAGTCCAACACCACTGTCAGGCCTAGCTGCAGGCATAATAGGACAATATCCAGATTTGTGTGTGTGTGTGTGTGTTTTTCTCCAGGACTCATGTGTGGCTTATATGATTGCGTGTGAAGTTTAAGATAGCTTGTGCCTCCTCTGCTATGTTGTTTTGGAAAAAACTATCACTACACATCATGCTCACCCATAGAATCAAACCGCTTTACGCACACGCTCACACAGACGTCCATGTGCACAGCGCTCATGCTTACCCCCTCCCTATTTCATGTCTAAAAATAGATCTTTTTCTCAATGATCTCGCTGCCTCTCAGAGCAGCAGGCTCTAAGACAGTCATGTGCATGGGGTTAACTGCAGCCCATCCTCTGAAGAGCTCACATTTTCGTTCTCTCCCCACACCACCATCGCCACCATCACCACGACCTCCACCCTCACACACGACACACACATGTGCACAATCCTCAGAGCAGCCCATTCACACACACACACACACACCCTCAGATCAGCCCATTCAGGGTGCAGATGGCAGCTAGTGTATGTGAGACAAGGGACCCTGTGCACTCAGTTGGTTAACAGGGAGTCGGGCTCATTGACATGCAGGCAGCACTTCTCCTCCGGTCCAGGAGAGTAAGCTTCACTGTAGAGCGAACTGGGGGACAGTTAGCTCACAAGCTATGATGGCCATATGTTCATTGCACCCTTACTTCTTGTCACCCCTCGCTGCCCTTGGAAAGGATAACATTAGGCTTACAATTAATATACTGCAATCGAGTGTAACACACCTTGTCGTCGTTGAGTAGAGATGTTGGATCAAGATGAAGAAAGAGTTCCTGTGCTAACAGGCTTTGAATATAATATCTAAGTTAAATGCACTTTTTTCTGCTTCATAATTTAGATATTAGTGCTTAAGCAGAGTGCAGCGCATTTCATTTTGTTCTCCAACCAATTACTCTGTTCTATTATGTATTCACCCTGCTCCCCTTCCACTTACTGTACATCCAGCCATCCTTTCCAAACTTCTCTTGTGTGTCCGTTCAGGCATCTGCACAGCAGTTACGCAAGAGCACGAGGCTGTGAAATCAAAACTAGATGAATCACAGGAAGCTTGACTCACATTGTCATTTGACCAGTGAATATAAGGTATTTAGTAAAGGTAAAGCAGACAGTCTGAACTCAAGGTCCCATCGTTCTGGAGCTTCAACCCATGTGGTAACAATTGAAATTAAGATTGCAGAGGCCATGTTCATTCTAATGAAGAAATCATTCACCCAAATATGATGTTATAGGTATTTTATATGTTTTAGGACAATACTAGGTGCAGATGTAAGCTGCAGTATACAGTATAAAGAGACAACACTTGTTAGTAGTAAAGAGTGTTGGTTTTGGTGGGATTTATTGACAGATAGTGAACACCAGCCTTGTGCTTTGCATTACCATGTGCAATATACAGGAATTTGTTCAGGTCAAACTGTTCAGCATTGATTCATGTAGGACTCAAAGCACAGGAACAAAGCACTGTGAGGGGGCAGCTGCAAACACACAAGTAGGTGATGTCCTCATTATGGGCAGCAGCGCAGGGCATTGGACAGGTAAGGAGAAGGTCATTGTGGTGTGATTCTAGTCTGTTTGAGTCTAACAAGCAGACAGGATCATCCAGAGGGATTAGTGCAGCCCTGCAATCTCTTCAACATGTGCAGCGTGATCATGAGTGGTTCAGAGAAATGGGCTGATTAAAGGTACCTATCAGCTGTCGGACTGGGACTGTATGACGCTTTCCCTTATTAAATACCTCAGATTGGAGACAGGAGTTTGTTGTTTTCTCCACTTTTACTCTTACACATAAATTCTCCT
This sequence comes from Chaetodon trifasciatus, assembly GCA_037975065.1. Taxonomy (NCBI): domain Eukaryota; kingdom Metazoa; phylum Chordata; class Actinopteri; order Chaetodontiformes; family Chaetodontidae; genus Chaetodon; species Chaetodon trifasciatus. The sequence continues at coordinate 1,400,590 of JBBMOE010000021.1, forward strand.
CAGTTAAACCTCGCCTTTTGTCTCCTTTGTGTTCTGACTTACGAGCCGTGTCGAAACAAAGCACACATAATAAAACACAAACCCACCCTCGCACTCATCGGCCAATTAGTCAGGCCATTCATGTTCACATCTTCTTTATTGCCTCACACCGCCATGTTAATTAATAAAATTGTCATTCCTCATAAATTAGGATCATGTCTGGACTCTGTGTGTGCGTGTGTGTGTGTGTGTGCGTGTGTGTGTGTGTGTGTGTGTGTGTGTGTGTGTGCGTCTACAACTGAAGCAGTATGTGTGTCAGCAATAGCCAAGCTCTAACAAAGTACCATCTATCACTCCGCTCAGCCAGGCTTCAATAATAATTGGGTTAGAATAAATGGGCCATGATTTTGGAGCAGAGAGGGAAAAAAGAGGAGAGATTGCCAGCCAAAACAAAGCCACAGACAATTCAATAACCAGGCCCCACCCAGAGAGGCAAGAAGCAGAGTGGTGAGGCACAGCGAAGCAGAGGCTGCAGACGCAAAGCGGATTGATGTCCTGCCCCTGCACAGGGCCACTTCTGAATAAAGATATATCTGTTACTGAGGCAGGGAGGAGGCTGCGGCCCTGAGGCAGTGAGACAGTGACACAGCAGAACTCTGCAGCATTTTATCAGATTATATATGATGGAATGCAGGAAATATACCATGTTATTATGGGAAAGGGGTAGATGCTGACAGTTTGGAATACAACTGACAGAAGGTGAATTAGATGGGGGATAAATCGTGCAAGACAAGGTGAAGATCATTTTGTGGAGTATAGGAAATGTATTATCTTGTGGGAATATTTAAGTGTCGCTATTACAAGTCATGTAAGCTGAGGCACCAACGTATCATGATCTGAACTACAGAGTGATGCAAATAGAGGACCCTCGTCGTTACAAGGCACAAAGGCTCACTGAATGCTTTGATGACTATAAAAACTAATGTGGAAGACTACACTGTGGATACTGACAGACCTTGTAATGTAGTGACCACAATTATGATATTTCAGAAAATTGATACTTTGTATGGAAGACAAACTATTTTGAAGCAATAATAACTGAAACGTACCGAATACAATGACGTTCACTACAAACAGGTATGTTAGTCAGGTATATAACAAATACCACAGTGTCTGGTATCTTTTAAAAGTGTTATTTAAGTTTTGTTCCATTTGGCAGAACAGTCTTTCATGATGGAAAGCAGAAGCTTTAAAGAAGGGAGCAACTTTTGCAATGAGGGCAGTAAATCCCCAATTTCATGTAGGAGGATAGGGAAAATGGGAGCAGGGCAGACGAGAGGAGAGAGACTTTAGATGAGGATGAAAGAGCTCAAAGTAAGAACTAAGGTCCACAGAGGCCTGACAGGAGACACAGGAAGCGGGCACGTCCAAGGTACCATTGGGTATCCTGTGCGATACACGTGACAGCACACACACATACAAACCAGCATTCACACTCCCGTGTCAATACGCTTCACCTGCTCATCCCCTGACAGCATGAATGACAAGGTAGCAGTCAGTCACTGTGTGATATCTCTGGCAGACCCGCTCAGACGCACTTATACCTGTGAACATAAACGCATGTGTGACTCACCTACAGATAGCACTTAATGTTTGCAGGGATGGAGTCAGATAGAGGCAGCCTGTGTTACTGCAGATCAGTCTCCGCAACAAAACAGGCGGATTCCACCTTCCTCCAGTGGGTTTGCATCAGGAAAGAGATTAACACTCCTCCTTCTTCACAATCTTTTATGGCGTGAAACAGAGTAGTGGCTCGGCTGCAGCGCGGCAATGTGTTGCACTGCCTAAAGTGGGGGTTTTGAAGTCACAGATAATCTGCTTTTGAAACAATGAGATAGTGTTGCTTTTCATTCGGCTCAGTTAAGCCATGCTCCAAATGAGGAGAGGGAGATAGTGTGGATCAAATGTTTTTGTGTTGAATCCCAAAATGTTACAGCTCTTTAAAGTCACAACAGCTGCAAATTCTGCAGCTATTGTGCTGACTTCTTTTGGAGATGATGGAATTTAGCATTTTGGACAAAAATAATCCTCATGAAGTACTGATCTCAAACATCAATGGAAAAAGAATCCCGGCTCTTTTTTTAACAGCTGGGCGCTGCATTTTAGCTTAATCTGCACACTGGTAGTCACGGGTAAGAAAATACAGAAAAGTGCCAAGTATAAAGAACAATAGATGAATTCACAGCAGCTGAAAGAGTTTCAATGGTGTGATCATAGCCTGTGAGTATCCATAATCAAGCTTTCTTATCATAATTATTCATGATAAGAGATTTCCTTGAAGGCATTCATGCTTTGGTGCGTACAAAAAGAGACAAAAGTAGTTGTGAGAGAAATTTTAAAAGATCTTGAGAGAATCTCATCTCCACACACCTGGTTCATCTCTGCATAAAGTGGGCATGATTGTTGAATTATCTGTTCCGGGAAGTTCTGGGAGCCCGCCGGGTTCTGTGGAAGAGGTTTAGAAGGTGCAGGATGATCCAATATGCACTTATTGAAGCACCTTGAGGCCTTTGCGTTAATGTTGGTGATGCCTCCATTACCATAGTCCTGTCAGTTTACCTTTACTTTACTATATCTCATCTAATATTGTAATCGTCTTTATATGCCTCTGCACTGGTAACAGCCGTGATCAGAGGCATTCTGTGTTCGTGTTGATGGTCTGTCCATCCGTCCATCCCATTTTATGAACTTGTTATCTCAGGAACGCCATCTTCCAATTTCGCGTAAATGTCCACTTGGACTGACTGATTCACTGATTGGATTTTCGTGGTCAAATGTCAAAGGGCACTGCTGGGTTGAAGAAATGTTTGAAGCATTGACGTTTTACAGTCTGTCGCTTCTTTGCAGCGACATCCATATTTGAAGCATCGTAGTCCACCATAAGCTCATTGATTCTGCTGATATTGCTCTTCAGGTGATTGTTGTTGCCCCATGTGACAGAGCTCTCTCTCAGTCCTCTGTAAAAACTTTAGGCAAATCTGTGATTTGATTGATCTTATATAACATATACAATATGCTGTATTGACTGATCGAAAAGAGCAGCAGCAACATTCAGAGTGAATTCACATACACACTGATAATGGACCATAGTATTTGAGAGAAGCTAAACTGTGCATGAACAGTTGTCTGTTTATGTTATATAACAATCCAGACCATGTTTTTTATGTTCAAATAATAAATTACGGGAACATACAGACCGCTGCGTATGTTTGTAAAACCAATTATGGTTTCATAAACTCCTGAACTGAACTGTTGAACCCAGAATGTAAACCCGCCTGAAAAAACAGACTTTATGCAGCCGTGCAGTATGTATATTTAATTTCCTCCTTGAATGTGCTTACCAATGAAGGAGAATAATTTATTAGGTCAATTTAGTCCAATCCATATCTTACATTTGGTAATGGACAGCTTTTTATTACTTTTATTATTGTCATTAGCGGAGTTGTGATGCATGAAGCTCATTCGAGCTGTTATTTAGATTCATGCAGAACATAAATTCTGATCCCCTTTTGTTCCCCTGCCTTTATTTGTATGGTAATGTTTGAGAAAGAGGCGTGTAGCTGAATGACATTTCTGTATTACACCGAATATAAGCCGCGCCGTGTGGAATACCAAATACTGCATTAGGATGTGAGGGCAGAAAAGGACAAAGCAGGACGCTGCAGAATGTGTCAGAACAGAGATCAAAACGAGATGTTCCTCATTGAAATTTTAGTGAGTAAAATTGCCTCCGGAAAACAAACAACATTCAAAGTGATTTGCACATGGGAAGATCTTGTGGTTTTAGTGTACACACATTGCTCATTGTTGAGCCCTGTAGAGCAGAGGAGAGATCAGGGGGCTAAGAAGGGGAGAAAAGCTGGAAGAGGCCGAGAACACAGAGTCCTGAGCACACAGATCCATGTTTGCTAATGGAAACGGGCTGCTCCTCGGCCCCGCCGCATTCAAAAGAACCCGGACCGTCGACTGCGCTTTAATCTTCAGCAGGTGCACAAACAGAAAACAGGCATGAGGAAGGGGGGAACAAAGGTTAAGTGGAAAAAAACGCTTTACAAAGTGGAAACCATAGCAACTTGCTGCAGGTATAAAGTGACTGCCCATTACATAATACAGCTCAATTGGCAACCACTCAATCGCATGCAGCTCCGTTAACAAGCAGCACTTTAGTTTTATCAATGTAATTCAGCAGAGTGATTTGTAATAACTCTGTCATTAGTCATTCTGGATTTTCATTTATTGTCACCTGTGAGTCACTGGCCACCTCAGCCAAGTGTCATTGACTTTTTGACAAGCAGGTCCAGTGTCTTTTATTAGCTGTGAGAGTCTGAATCCTGAAGTCTGTAAAAAAAAAAAAATAAAATAACTTAAATGACTACGTACTACAATTTTGTGATAACATCCTTAGAGAATAATGAAAATTAACCATGTTTGAAGTTGTTATTATCAATATTATAATATAATTAAATCAAATGGCAATGCGTCATGTGAAACTGCGCTGTGCACTGAATTGTGTTGAGTCATGCAACAGGATTGGACAAGGGTTGTCTGCCCGTTCTCTGTCACCCGTAAGTGCCCATAACAACATTTGTATGTCTGTGTGCTTCCTCTGAGTGCTTGCATGTTTGTGTGGTGTAGTATGTTTGCAGTCTGAATCGCCTCTGGCATCTCTCGCGAACAGAGGCGGGGACGAGAGATCGGGACGGCGCATTGGCCACAGCTGAGCTCTGGCACTGATGAGAAAACAAATAATCAAAGAGACGTGGAGAAGAGGAGATGCTCCACATTTGTGATAGGAATGAACTAACGAAGGATGGAAGGAGGGTAGTCTGTTGTGTTTTCAGGGCGCTGCATTGGTTGGTCTATCCCACTTCTGATGCCGACTGCGGTGGCTGACAGGCATGGTGTCTTACGAGGCAGCTGTCAGGCTCGATGTGAGTGTGCGTTTGTGGTCCTGCAGTTCCTATGTTACCGTGGCAGCTAAACAGAGCAAATAAGATCTCCAACTCTTCACCCCGAGTCAGCTAACAGAGTGTGAGAAAGCAGGCCAGCAGCTCTCGTTTCCCTCCTGTAGACTGGCAGCTCGGTCACTGTCTATGGCACCGTAGCCTCCTCACACAAACAAGGAGCTGAGCCGGTGCAGTTTGGAGCCCCTCATGCAAGTGTGACATGTGTTACTCACTCTCACTCAGATGTGTTGAGCACTGAATGATGCAGTAGGTGTTAAAAGCCTTTGGAATGAGCTAAGGAGCCGCCATACCTCTACAGTGTAGCAGCTGTTCATGTCTATAGGTGCACACAGAGAGGTGTGGCTCGTAGGCGCTGTGCATTTCAGACTGTCAGGTAAAAAGATCAAGTTGACATTTCAGCAGACTGAGTGTTTTATGCAATCACTTATGTGACATTAACAGGCTGAAAAATAGGACGCTTGCAGTGCAGGTTATATACAGTGGCTATGTAGAAGTGAAGATATCTGGGAGGAATGAGATCTTGCAGTAGAAGTAGGACCATATTCTCTACTGTCAGATGCTATGTCAGATAGAGAAAGCTTTCTGTAATCCCTGTGATAGCCTCTGACCTCTCAGCCAACACATTACATCCTCCTTACACAGGGGTGCTGCATTCAAGCCTGACCCCTTTAGTAGAGAAAATTAAAATTAAATGAATAAAATGGCTGCCTTGAAAATACTTTACAAAAGTGTCTATTTGCTAAATTTCTTTCCCCTAAGTTATAAAACAGAAAAGCAATGAATAGAAAGTATGTAACTAGCTGAATGTGGAGGGACGGACTCTCAGGTGAGCGATGGAATGACTCAGGAGTGGCTCCCATGAGTCCCTGATTGAAGACATCCATGAATCATCACTTATGGGCCCAAGCTGAAGTTTCTGTGTGAGTGTGTGTGTTTTTTGTATTATATAATTCCCATCATTCAGTCCTCCCTGAGTCCATCTCTCTGGAGATGGACATCAGGACATCCTGCGTCACTAGTTGTCTGTCAGCACCACCAACCAACTTCAGTTTTTATCACAAACTGTCGCTCCCCTCCATTGTTTCCTGTCGCTTGAGAGGCCAAAGTGGGACATGTACATTGGCACATGGCGCGGGAGAGAGGGAAAACTGGTTGGCTGATTGGAGACATCAGTCCTGAGGGAGCGCTCCTAGCCTTTTGACAGAGAAAATGACTGACAGTGAGTGTTTGCTCGGTTGGCAGGCATGGGCACCCAGAGGTGGGTGAGTGGAGAGGGCCAGAATAGCAAAAGATGTGCCAGAATGGGGACAACAAACAAGGTCATGCAAACTGTGTCACCATCAAAACTATAAAGGATCGAAAGGGCTGTTGAGGTGATGGTAGACATGCAATTTTTAAAAGAGTGATAGGGCCCATATTGAAACTCAGTTTCATTGTATTGTAGATGGTAAAAAAGTCAGAGTCCTTGGCATACATCTGATTTTCTTATGTTCCTCACCAGGTTAAAGCCAAAAATCTGTAAACTTACCAACATCACTAAAACATAATCATTCAATGAATCAACAAAGTACAAAATATTCAAGTTGATTCAAGAAAAAACATCCATCACACTTTCCAGACCCAACATCATGTTGCCATCGTTGCATGTGCACATTGTGCAATGAGGGATCGTTAACGGCACGCACATTTGATTTTACCTCCAACTAAAGTGTCGGCTTGTCAACAACGGCGTCATCCTGACATCTGACTGCTTGCCCCTCTCTTGAAATAAAACCCAAATTTAAATACACTGGAATTATGCTTTAAGCTTGGTGGTGAAAAGACAAAGAAGATTGGTGTTTCAAAGGAATGGATATAATCATGACTCTAAACTGTGTAAAACACGGCCTGTATAGAATACCACAATCTCTCCAGCCAGACGTCTTCATGCTGGAGCACAGTTGCACCTCAGCTCTGATGAATTATGCAGTTTAGGATCATCCCAAACGTTTTTTGGGGGGCTTGGGTTTCTCCTCTGTGCCCGGTGTAGTAGTAAACACTGCATGATTTATCAAAGGCTAGAAACAGCTTGTATGACTGCTGCAGGTTCCCGCAGAGGAGGGGAGCAACTTGCATGAAAGTATGTGGCTGTTTGGAGCTAATGCTGGATGGCATAGGCTCCATCTGCATGAGTGAGGTCATATCTGCAAACAGGGAAGCTGTGGTGAAGTCATGTCTGGCTAGCTGGAAGAGACAGCAGTCTGAGAGAAACACGCATGTGGCTTCAGCCACTGCTCCCTCCACTTCCCATTTTCTCCACTTCTCTGTATCTCTTGTTATTGTTCTCTCATGCTTCTCTCCGCCATTGAAGTGCACCCCCCCACCTACACTTCCTTTGTTCAAGCCTTGTTCTGATTCCAGGCAGCCATGATGAGGCACAGGGGTGATGTAATGCAGGTCTGCACTCATGAATGTTTGAGTAGAAATTTCACACTCTATTTCAGTCATGTGAGGGGCCAGTGCGAAGCCGGGATTGACTGAGCATTTTCAATAAAGTAAGAGTGAGTGTTCATGTGCAAAGGCGAGTGTGCATGTGGTCCTGTCCTGTGCTGACAAGTCAAGTCAAGTTCAAAGTGTTTATTGTCATATACACAGTTACAAATTTCCCTGTTAGAATGAAATATCACAAGGTGATATCGCAAGAGATAATAAGGTATTTAAAGAACGCTATGTACAAAATACAAATGCACAGTATCAGGCAATGAAATAACTGTTCCAAATCTACATGCATAAGGTGGGTAAATGTCTGTGAGTGTGCAGTGTGGAGATTGTGTGTGCGTAGGTGGAGGCAGTGGACTACATGATAAAAACTGTCCCTCAGCCTAGAGGTCCTGCATTTCACACTTCTGTACCTCCTGCCAGAGGGCATGAGTGTGAAAAACCTGTGTTGGGGGTTTGTTTGGAGTCTTGCTGCAGGCTCTTCTATTGACTCTCCGGTGGTGGATGTTGTGCAGAGTTGGTTTGGGCGCCCTGACAATCTTCTCAGCAGCCTTTACCACTCTCTGATGCAGCTGGTCAAGTTAAAGCTGTGTGTTAAAGCTTTGTGTTAAAGCTTGCTTTCATGATGCAACTGTAGAGGCTGCTCAGAATCCTCAGTGGCATGCCAAATTTCCTCTGAAAGCGCGGCCACTGCTTTGCTTTCTTCACTAGCTCTGCGGTGTTACATTGCTGTAAACTACAGCACCTAACTGTCTGAGGACTAATGCATTCTTCATCATGGGTGATGTTACATGTCCAGGTGAGATCATCACTGATGTGGACACCCAGGAATTTAAAGCAGCTGACCCTCTGTACCTCAAACTCACAGACAGCCAGTGGTTGATGCCAATCCAGTGAATGTGAGAAAATACTATAGTGTGCATTTAATTTTGAATTTAAATTTTCAACGTCAGACACATAAAGGCTCACATAAATTGTATTAAACATATGGAGGCAACTATGAATCTATAGTTTTTCTTTATCGTGTATGTATTGTAAGAATTTGCATACATTTGCACATATTAACTAATATAATATGTTCAGTGCTGAAATGATTATTCAGTGAATCCACTGTTCAATTTACAACAATTTTCATGATCGATGCATCTTTGGAATCATTTATCAAGCAAAAAAGGACAAAATTTAACCCTCAAATTCAAAATGTTTTCTTTTTTAACAGTATTCTGAATTAAATATCCTTGGGTTTTGGGCTGTTGGTTGGACTGAACAAGACCTTTGAAGATATCGCTCTGAGCTCCATCACACAATTTCCTGAAATGCTCCACACTAAACAATTAATTGAGAAAATAGTTGCTAATGATTAATGATGATGTAAATGATTGCTACAGTAGATGCTGCCCTAAAAATGTTAATGGAGAAAGGGAACGGTTAGCAGATGTAGACAGATTTCGAAAAATGTACATCCGCATTAAATAAATACTCTCCATGTGTGAGATTGCATGTATGAATGTCAGCGTGTTGATGATGCTAAAACAGAGAGGAAGACGGGAGCTCCAGTAACCCAGAGAGAGAGTGATGATAATAGCACAGTCTTTGCCAGATGTGTGACGTCCTCCCGAGGGGGAACCCTGGTGCACTGTGCTTCAGGATTAATCGTTTGAATAAAAGAAAACATAATTAAAACCTTCCCTCATGCCCATGCAATCAAACAGAGAGAGGAGGAGAGAGGGGGTGAGACAGCATTGATGGATAACCAATTCCAGCCCCCGTGCCCTTACACACCACACACACACACACACACGCTTGCACGACATGCCTTTAGCTGAGATGACATACTGTACATAAGCACAGAGAGCACAATTGATGGCTGCTGTCTCTCAAATGCAGGCGGTGTCAATTTTTCCTGAGTGGCATCACAGTGGCCGCAAGGCGGGACGGCAGCTGAAGTTTTGATTGTCGCATGAATCAGCTGGACAGTGGCATTCGATGGGAGTGGAAGGCAGTCATTTTATCTCCGAGACATAGAGTGTCCACGGGCTTTTGGCACTCAGTATCGTGGCACGCTTGCAGACAATCATGGAGCATGCTCAGACATATCGTGCGGTTGATATCCTTTATATGTGCAAGAGTTTGAAAAGTATTTCCTCAGTGTTGGGAAAGGGAGGGCCAGGAGAACGATAAAGGAACACAGTGAATGATAACTGCAGAGGCATGGCTGGAATTGGTCTTCTGTGGCAAATTCACCAGGGTCTCAATTGGATTTGAAAAATGTCCAACTCAGTTTTTAAAAGCATTAAAGGACCTGTAAATGTTCATCATAAGCTCCCTGCTCTTAGCAACGGGGCCCAGCATGAACAAACTATCATCTGCCAAAGACTACTGATCATTTCACATGAGACTCTGTATTTGCAGTGTCTCTTATTTTGATGCACCAATCAGAATTGAGTATTCATGTGCCAGGGAGCCACCCCTGCCAATCTTAACCTCATCCACACAGTGCTGAGAAAGCTGATTAACTGTTCTGGAGTGTAACTAATAGTGTTTTTAATTCAGACTTTAAAGGATTAACCTGCTCATAGTCTGTGTTTCTTACTGTCAACAAAACCCATGAAATCAGCCTGAATTTAAGCTGCTAATAAGTGGAGTGTGTTTGGCCAAAGCCAGGTGTAGCTAATTCCTCTGTGCCATAGACCTCCACTGTTGTCCAAAAACTATTAAAAGCACATTAATGAGCTGCACTGTTACTCAGAGCGATGTTCCTTCATTACAGTGAACATGGGCACTGCGGTTTATTTTGAGTCAATCGACATACTGAAACAAACAAATCCAACAAATCCGCTTTTTACCCCCCTTTGAGTAATGTTTGCTATAAACTACTGTGCCCAGCTGTTTGAGGAAATTATTTAGCCCTTTTTAAAATTAGTAAGTATATTTGCAACCCATTTTTGAACACTTACAACAACACTACTTCAGTAGGAACAAGTGAGCTTGGCCTTGAACACATTGTTGGTTTTGGTCAAAATATAGAGTTTGCCATCATTATCTTTTAACTTTCCTGGATGCTAAGTCACAAATATGTAATTTTCTAGAAAAAGACTTCAGATTTGAAAGCAAGTTTTTAGGTGCTTCCATCTTGTAAAGTAAAGAGTATTTTGATTAAGTCATTTTTGGGAGATGTGTGTGTCTGCACTGAAGATTTTCACCCGAGCGGAACAGATTACTATATAAAATACTGTTTAATATGGACGGTTTTAGTTCAAATGCCTTCTGGCTGTTTGAAAAGCTTCCTCTGCAATATCATTAAGGAGTTGGCAAGCTGCAAACCAGGACTTGACATTCATGAGGCGATTCTATAGTCTTGTGCATCAACGGTAGGAGGTACACAGAGTTCTGGCCATGATGGCTAGATGCAGTTTTATTGTGTGTATGTGTGTGTGTGTGTTTGTTTGTGTATGAGGGAGAGAGGACACTGCTTTGTTTAAATCATGGCTTGCACATGAGCAAAGCTTCCGCGCAGAGGACATTCCCATTCTGCAGTGTGTGGTGCTGCAGGGGGAGGACTGTGGGGGACAGCTGCTCGCTCAGGTCATGTGAACCCAAATCTCTGTTTGGAGGGAGACCAGCTTGTCTCCAGTTGTGCCTCCTAAGGCCATAGGAGAGCTCCCAGACCAGCCTGAGCCTGAGCAGCTCTCAGTGGAGAGATACGGCGGCACCAAGCCCCTTTTACATGGCAGTGGAGAGAAAACAAGGAAATGATAGAAAGAGAAAACACTTCAAAGCAACCGTGAATAGATTTTTAGCCAGTTTCCATCTTTGGATACCTGGAAGCTTGATTGGAAATAGTCAAAATATGATTCAACTTCTTTATTTGGCTGCCATGACAAACAGTGTGGCATGGCTGTATTAAGCAAATCTACTGCACTGCCACATTTAAAAATGCATTACAACTTATAAATAAATCCTTTGGTAAGTAACGTATGCAAATGACCGATGACTGATGCATTACTCATCATGAGCTAATGCATGTGCAAATACACGTTATAGAATGAACACCAACACTGATAAATGATAGATGAAGTTGGCATTAGTTCATGTGATCACCTAATGCTTGCATTCTATCAACGTTTCACAATTGAATCACTGTTAAATCGGATTAGTTATCAACAAATTAAATTACCCAAAGCTGCTCTGACTGGTGCATTAGCTTTACATCTACAAACAACATCAATTTAACATTTAACTTTATCGCTGCGTGACCCAAACACGCTCTCTGTAGGGAGGGTGATAAACCAAACCTCCAAAAAGGCAGTTCTGTGGGCACAATCCACCTTGTTAACCATGTGTTGAGTACACTTAATACAGTATTACCCATTCTTACTGTTCAAGTCAAGTCTTAAATCATACATGCAAATCTGTGATTACAATAAAAATGTAGATTACAGTTTGTACTAACTTGGGCCATCAGTCTGAGGAAACTTGGCTTGGAAACCAGAGGGAGGTTGAATGAAGTCCAGCCTGATGATGTGGCACCATCACCCCAAAATCTCCTCCAACAGCTGCATGTCTGGGCTCCTGTGTGTGCACTTGCGTATTTCGGCCCATGTGTCAGTGTATAATAATAACAGAGTCTTTCTTCTTCTTCTTCTTCTTCTTCTTCTTCTTCTTCTTCTTCTTCTTCTTCTTCTTCTTCTTCCCTTTTGAACCATTAATTTGAATATTGTGTTTCCTCGTGTAAGAGGACACCGATCACTGCAAGCTCCTCTTGAAAGAAGCAATGAAATTGCATAAATGAGCTCTTGATTTTGCACTACGTCCTCCTAAACAAAATAATGAACACAAAAGGATTTTTAAAAATCTGTCTTCCTCTTATAGTGTTCAAAATAAACTTTAATATAAATACGATCAAAACCGTCAGCTATTTATATCTTATTTAAAAAAAGAGGCCACTGCATGTCATATAGTAGATTTTAAAAGTGATATACAGTGTTTGTCCAATACTTCAAACCTATACTGCAAACAGGGCAAAGGTTAATTGCTACAATAGATGAAACAGTGTTTTGTTGTTATCAAATCAACCAGCACACAGCTGGACATTTGCCAAATTAAATCACCAGAGCCTGGTTGGCCAGTAGGGGGAATAGACTTTTAGCTTCTGTTTGGGCAGACACCCAAGGAGGGAAGCCAGGGAAATCAGCACGGTCGAAATGCCTTTAAGATTCAGGATTCTTTGTAACGCTGGACTAACCCGTGCAGAGCTGCCATGTTTCAAGATAACAGTGTTCTCCATAACAACTGAAGCAGCACAAGTCAGAAATGGAATTATCTCAGCTCAGTGGCAGAAAATTAGGTTTTAAGACTAAATGACTCGTAAAGACATACATTTTTTTTTTGGAGTGTGAGGGCATAGATTAGCTGATGTCAGGAGAAGCAGACCTTCAGCAGGTAGAGCCCATCTGTTTGCTGCTGGTGTATCGATCCCAGAATACCATTAAGCCGTTTCTTTAAGGATTCCACTGCATCAGCACCCTGAAGCTACGCTAGCCTCCTGTGCCCTCGCTGGCCTTGTGCAGGTCCACGTTGGTCCTAGCACCTCTGTAACGATTTTCGACTCGCCCCTCCAGTGACGTTACCTAATTGTGTATGTATGTTTACTCATCTACTGTACTTAAGTACAATTTTGACGTACTTTACATTGAAATATTTTAAATCCACTGCATTTATTTGGCAGCTTTGGTTAATAGTTACTTTCCAGATTCAGACTATTAATACAAAATAATTGATTGATGTCTCTTAACATTGGGTCTGCTTTTATTGTATAATAATTACGTTTGCAATTTGAATCTCATCTACACTATGTTCTATTTTCATCCCAATAGAGCTTGTTAATTATGATATAAAATCATGACGGTGTTACCTTTTGGCTGTAAAGACAGGCTGGCACGAGACAGCGGAGAATCATTAGCACAGCCAACACTTGATGCACGCCAAAGCCCAGCTGCTATGATCTCGTCCAGCTCACAAATTTACACCACGTACAGATAACAATTGATCTCTCGTGATCAACTGAAATTTCACGCACACGTTTCAAATGCCTTACAGCTAAGACATCCTCTGGCACACGGAGCTGGCTTTCTGGTGCATGGTGGGAGGTGTGTGTGTATGAGTACTATATGTGTGTAACTGAACGGCTTGGAAGGAGGGTCTAAGACAAGATTTCTCAGTCTAATTAACGCCTCAGCACCAACAACACCAGCATACGTTTCTACATAAATTTCCCAGCAGCCCTGTTTTCGTTTGAAACACTGAGAAGGGAACAGCTCAGCATGTGTGCTTGGAGGCTAATGGGAAATGGTAGAGTGCGTTTGTGTGTGTGTGTGTGTGTGTGTGTGTGTGTGTGTGTGTGTGTGTGTGTGTGTGTGTGTGTGTGTGTGTGTGTGTGTGTGTTTGAGTATGTGTGGCCTATCGTAGGTCATCTTGGGCGAATGCTGCACTCAGACAGACTAGTGGGAGTATTTGTGGTCCATAGGCGATGGGCAGCTTGGGATCAGTGCTACCATCTGCATCATATCGTCAAGATGCACAAAGATCAGAGATTTCAAGTAAAAGTTTTATGGAAAATAGACAGGATGCTGTTATCTCTGTGAGTTTTGATGATGAATATGTGACAGGCTTAAACTTTTGAGTCATCTTTTAGCTATCTCGACGAGAGCACAAGCAATAAGATGAAAAGGCATGCTTAAAAAGTTAAACACACAAACCTTCATGCTATGAGATGCATTTGGAGTTAGGTTGCTGTAATTTGCTTGGAATATAAAAGAAAAGTCTGATATGGACAAATCTACTCTGCTGCACTGCCCTGGGTTAAATGAGCGATAATTCAGGAACTACACAAGAGGAGATGCATTATATCAAGATGTTGTACTAGCTGGCTGAGTGCTGTCAAGCTGTTTCTTTACAATATAGCTTTTTGAATTTAAGCCTTTAAACTATCTTGCAGAACACAGAAGGATTCCCACAAGTGTGCATTTAAAAGGTGTAGGCTAACTTCACTCCACAACACTGCAGACCCATGGGGGTTTAGTTGGCTATTTTTTGTTAGCGGCTAACAGTTTGGTTCAGGTTAGCTGAGAGTTTCGGATAGCTAACAGTTTGTTTCAGGTTATTTTACAATTTTAGTGTATTAGCTTAGAATTTAGTTAGGGTTAGCTTACAATTTTAATTTAATAGCCAACAGGTTGCTTCAGGTAAGTTGACGGTCTAGTTGAGCAGCTAACATTTTGGCACACGTTAGCTCCCTGGGAATGTTTTTCCAACTAAGTGCAGTTCAGGTCAACTCGGTTTTAGTTGAGTGGCTAACAGTATGGTTCAGGTTATCTCACAGTTTTATTTTATTTGTCTATTAGCTAACAATATGGTTCAGGTTATCTCACAGTTTTATTTTATTTGTCTATTAGCTAACAGTTTGGTGCAGGTCATCTCACAGTTGTAATTTAGCGGTGAGGTGAAAGAGATGTTGATTCAACTCTGTGGAGGACCTTGTGCTTCTGTTGCACTGTTTCTAATTGTTTCCCGTCTCCATAAAGTGTATTTAAGTGAGATGTACAAAATATTATAAACACCTTTAAATATAAAGCATACCAGCAACACCACAAAGTACGGCATCAAAACATGCAACATAACTTTCAACATGCAAATAAGACTGAATATCTTAACTAAGATATATTACAATACTCCCCAAGTAAACATTAAATGAGGCCTATGTACATGAGAAAAACAAAATTGCAAGTCAGCAGAGTCACTCAGCTGATAGGCCTGATTGCTTTGTAGGCCTATCTGTTCCCCTCAAATGTGGGCTGTAATGACCAAAAAGAGGACTATGAAGAAGAGATTTGCCTGTTTGCTTATGGTGTTTCAGTACAGATGGAGATCTTCAGGAAAATGGTGCATTGCTATTTCAGGTTTATCCAGCACAGTCTTACCTGTAACCAGTGTTATTTTCAGACCACTACTCAATAAAATAGGCTATTAAAATATTAAAAATGCATGTGTTTTACACTGTTACTTTCATTATTTCTGTTTTACAGTGAATAGATCCATGTTGCAGAATTCTCTTTTATTATTCGTTCCTTTTTTGAAACACATTTACTATAACGGCAAATCCGTAGCCAGGTTTACCTTGACTCCTCCACCTGTGCTGTTTAAAAGCTTTGGTTCAAAATCCAACCAGTGGTGTTTCTCAATAGTGCTGCATCAATAAAAGACTGAAAGCTGCATTGTAATGTGTGATCTCATACCTTTCTTTGGGGCTCAGTGAAACGACAACCACGTGATTCACAGCAAAGTGGTATCAGATCCAAATGGGAGTGGGGGGATGGGTGAAGGAGTGGGAGAGGTAGGAAGGGATAGAACAGCAACACACTAAGGAGGGAGAGAGAGAAAGAGATGAAAGATGTAGTGAAACAGCGAGGACTGAAGAAGGGAGTGAGCTGTAGGTGGAGGGAGGGTGGCAGGGAAATAAGGAAGAGACGACAAAAAAGAGATACTCACAGAAAATCAACAGCCACGTTGCTGTCAGCTCTCAGACAGTGACGGTTCATACAGAGTCCAAAGGTAAACCACAGTGAGGTGGAGAAGATGATGAACAAGCCAAGCAGCGGCGCCAGAGTCAGCGAGTCCAACCCACACTGTGTAATCTCACACTCCCCCTGGGATTAAGAAGCCACTGAATTCACCTTCAAAGCAGTCATATTTCTAATATTCCTTTGTTCCTCATTCTCTTTGTTTGCATCTCATTATTATTTTTATAGCAGCAGCTTCCTCGTTCATCTGGCTGCAAAGCAGACAAGCTAAAAGGTGGTCCTTTTATTCTGCAGCCACAAATCTGACGAGATGGGTATTATCTTCTACCCCTGCATGCCTCCGCAATACACAGCAGTGATTCATATTCTTCTCTGTTGTGTGATTGCATTTCAGTGTGCATAGCTGTAAATTGATGTCTCTATACTTCTGCCTCTGTGCCTCTTCCATCTTCCCGAGCACTCTGCTATTCGCTACCTCCTATGTCGGTACAAGTCCAATTGGCCAGCGAATGCTTTTGTGTCCGATTAAGACTTGCCCACCGCTGATTTTTATTGGCTGTGTAATGGTGCAGAACCTAAACATTTATCAGGGTCGATGGGCTGTGTGTAGTACAAGCTATTAGGGAATGCAGGGGAGGCGAGTAGGCATAGAAAGTTAGAGCAAGCTGTAGGTGCGAGAATAAGCTGTCACCTCTGGAGGAATATTAAATATGTCACAAGCAGGAAATTGTTCAGGGTTTGTTTTCGCTGCAGTGTGGTCCGACCCTGTCTGCTTAGCATTCATGACAAACTACTTTTCCTCAGGAAGTTGGTGCACTGTGGCGAAGAGCTGTATTCAAAAGCTTGCAAATGCCAGAGCCTCATAACAGAAAAATGCTGAATGCGGAGATACTAATTAGTAAAATGCAAACAGGGAAAGTTAACTGGTCTCGCTCTCAAAGTTCTAACCTCACCCTAAATAACTCCATGCTAACCTGACCTACCTTGCTGAAAAGAGGAGGGATACATCCGTGTTTTGGGTTTGGGCGGATTGTGTCCTCGCCCAGGTGCTGGCTGTCCCGGTGTGATCCTCTGGTTGACAAATCTGTGTATAATCCCCTAATGTTCTTAATCCTGGGGTCACATTAAAAAATGGATGAGAAATTAATCTGCTGTCAGGTCTGTCAGGTATATTTTGTCAGTGCCAGTGCTTATTTTCAACCAAATCCTTCGGTATGGGCCAATACGGCTCAACCGGCAACCAAACCAGCCAGTCAAATCCCTCTGTACAGACTCTGTCAAATGTTCCCCGTCCTTTTGTCCTTGTACTGTGAAGATTTCATTAAAGTGGAGGAGTTTAAAGAGAAAACACCCAAAGCACAGATCATATAACAAAAGTTTGGTGTTCTGCTCCTCTGAATGGCTATAAAGCAGCGTGGTGAGGAGGGAGAAAGACTATTGTTTCTGGAGACAGAGGAAACTACTTTACAGCCAGAGCTGAGCGCATGCTTTTGCTCCCTTGGCAGACAGAAAGTTAGAAACTTGGTCACACTGTGCAAATGCGTTACTGCTTCCTCCCCCACATGGATGCAAACATCAAGTGTGTTTTGTTTCAATGTCTGCCATATCTGCCTATGCCATGCTATGCCGTGCATATGTGCTGCAGTAACCAGGCTAATTTCATTGCTTCTGGCTGAGTGGATCAAAAAGCCCCACATTCACTGTTTTTCTTCTGTTTGCTCTCCCCCTTTCATGCAGTAATCTGCGCAAAAGGCAGAATTAAAGCAGCGCCCCCCCCGGAGCCAGCCTTCTCTTTTCAGATTGGTAAAAGAGGAGAAATTGGGAGGACATGCTTGTTTGGGGGCAGAGGGTTTGTAGGATTCACTCTCAGGTGAAAGTTCTGGTTTAATCTGAACTGTAGCAGAAGCTGTTGCGTGAAAACTGTTGCATGGTGTTATTTCCTCTCTTTAAGATGATTAGTTTTATCATTACATTCAGGAGAGCAGTTAAATTAAAAATCAGATAATAAGAAAAGTAGTGTACAAACACAGAGACAGACAGCAGATAATCTAAAGAGCTTTAATTTCTCAGTCCTGTTATGATTGATTTGATTGTATTCTGGAATCTGTTCAACTGTCCTCGTCTAACACCTTATTCCAGGGGAGCTGTCAGTATGATGTAAGGTGGCTGCCATGATTGTTAATAAAGGTGTCAGCACTCCAGCTCCATCACTCACCTCCTCCAGTCTGGCCTTGTCCCTCAAATAAAAACACACTCTGGTCACGATATATCGCATCTGCAACTCCAAACCACTAAGTATACTTTCTTCATCCTTCTCAGGAAGAAACAACCGAGGAACAAGTAGATGTGCTTATCAACGCCCAAACCGCTCGCCCAAACGTCTCCTCTGGCTCTTTTGAACAGACTCAGGCCTGGAGCTAAACTACTATGCAGCTAAATATATAATGCCATACTTCCTACTGTAAATCCTCTGTAATCTTTAGTGGAAAAACTAAAAATAGAAACTATTTTGACTGAAAAACACAGATCCATATGTGCGACCACACAATCAACATTTTGACTGGAATCAATTAAAGTCTGTGTCTTAAAAATGAAGAGTTGAAGTTAAGACACACAGCTTTTTTAATTAAATTTCTATTGTGAGCTAAGGTATGGCAGTTTGAGGTCATGTGACCACTGCATACATAATTTGAGTACTGCAATGTTGGCCATTTCCACCACTTTCAACCTGACTTCTGAGATAATGGTCTTCAGATGATACTGGTGACTTCATCGTCTTATACAGCAGTGATAAACAGAGGAATTAACTCACATAAGGTTGAATTTTTATTCCGCTGGAACAGCCTGCCTGCTAACCTAAGAATGTTATATCACATTATACTCATTTAGAATCAAACTTCCTAACCTTTCTCCTTAGTGCCCACATGTAAATACTGAATATTTATTTCGTTATATTATGTTCTGCCTGGCGTTTGCATTTAATTATGTGAATTCTGTCTGTGCTTTTGTGCATTCTGCGCCCTCTGCACAAGTTGCTGCATTTGCATGAAATATGAATACATTTAAATCTGAACTGTTTTCTGAAGGAGTTTTCTCAGCTATAGAAAAAGTAGAGGAGTGTGTGCACTTTTTCTGTTGAAGTGGAGATTAACAACCTGCACACCACACATTCCTACATATGACTGTGTGCAGCTTATGATCTTTAATGAGACTTTCTGAAATGAATGAGGGTGGGCAGAGTGATGATGAGGTGGCCCACGCTGCTCATAAAAAGGCTGTTTGTTTAGGATCTAAGTGCCCTCCACTCCCACAGTATCCACCCAGGGACAAGACCTCTCCTTTAATATTAGGGTGTCTCTTCGACGATAACTCACATTACGGGGGGATACGTGCCTCGAAAACTCTCTGCTTCATCCTGAGCACCTGCAATCACATGAAATTGGAGGTGTTCCTGCAGTGTTTTGCCTTGTAGTCTTAAAATAGCTTGCGCGCTGCCTTGATGTGTTCTACTGCAGTTGTCAGGCAGCTAAGGCCAGTAGATAAATGCCTAGGTCCTTGAGATTGCTTGATTTAGCTAACTACAGTACATTTGCATTGTCTTAGATGTGTAAATCTGAACCAAGTGAATCACCGTGCACATTTTGTGTACTGTCAGCCAAATGTGCATGTGGCCTGTAATCTGGCTGTCATGACAAAATTGCAGACACACAGGTACAGTGTAATCTGTACTGAGCCCTGCGACACTCACATGATGTAAATGCATGACAGCATGCATAATTGCATTGGAACATACCCCAATAATTTTGCCTTTTTTGCCAGGGTTTGAAAGTGGGTTGAATGTTGCAGGGAAATTAGACTTGAAAGCATCAGAAAATTATGACAATTGCATTTAAACTCTGGACTGTAAAGGTACAGTACAGGACTTTTTTCTTTGTAAACTTTGATTTCTAATTTTGCTTTGCTTGTGTGATGCTCTGAAATAAATCCTGATGTTTTAAAGGTTTTGTATTAGGGCACTTAAGGAGCAACTGAATACCTAAACACACGAGCAGGAGAAAAAAGAAAAGGAGACAAAGATGCACACGGGCGTGCGCTGCATTGCATCAGAGCAAAGTTGACAAACGGCTCTTGTTTCTCCCGTTTTTCTTTTTTCAAGTTCATGACTTCGGGAGAAATCTCGGAGTCCCCGCTGAGTTGGAGATGGATGTGCCAGTGCCGCTGCTCTTCGATTTCTCCAGGCTTTGCAGAGTCATCCTGGCAGGGGAATCATGAAGAGACCAGCCCTCCCAGATCACCTGCAACGGTCAGCTACAAATATCTCATCTTTTCTCTCCACATCTTTATTTCTGCCTCACTCTCTCTCTTTCTCTCTGTCTCGTGTGGTCATATTCTTTACCTCTTTGTTCTTTTTTTCTCTCCCCATCTTTTGTTTTCATTTCGACCTTCAAGAGTAGCACACAACCTTCCCGTCAGTTCAGGCTGCTTCCTCAAACGAGAGAAGAAGGGATGAGCAGAGCGGCAGAAAGGGCAGCTCCCTCAGCGTTCAGAATCATAATCAGCTTTTTTGTCATTCCTGCAGAGTAGGAGGAAAGTCACAAACTAAGTTCACTGTGGGACACTGTGAGTGTGTAGCTCACCATAAGGGCAGTTTAGGATTTGATGCACACCATATAGATGAAAAGTTCCCTCAGACCACTCTGTTATATACAGCATAAGTATTGATGTGTCTCGTGGAAGCAGCATCAGTATTGCAACACATTGCAGAGTGATGAGATCCTGTACAAGGTGTGTCCTGCAGTGGTTTCTTTTCTTTTTTCTTCTCCTTTTTTTTTTGTAGAGAGTGGGTGTGGCTAACATCTTCACTGCACCAAGGCAAAACTTCCTCTGGATGTCTATCTGTGTGATGGGTCAGTCAACACAAGCTAGAGTAGCAGACACAAAGTACTGCACCTCACACGGTTCTGGTGTACATGAATCCCACTTTTATTTTCCACAGAAAAAAAAGATGTTTGTTTCTTTTTTCTGGTCTGTTTCGGTTACATTTAAAACCATTCTATGAAAAACTGTAGCACCAGAGCAGATTTCCATTGCCCATTCTTTGATAAAAATGTCAATTTGTGCTATTTTTCAGTTTTTTGATCAGCTTTGATTGGGGAGAGACATTTACTTCTTGTATATAAAAAAAGACTAGCACTTCATTTCTTTTTCCAGTCATTTGCAAATTAAAACAGAGAAAATTGTTTATCTTCTTTTTTTAGTTTTTTCTCTTTTTTTTCATTTAAATCACAACAAATACATTTAAAGCAAATAAAAAAAACTGGGCGGCATTTAGCATAATCCAAGCAGGGAATCAGCTTTCATGATGATTAGTATATATTTATATATTTATATGTATACATATATATCATGTTTATATACAAGTATGGCACTTGATTACACAAAAAGCAAGAGAACACTTCACAAATAAAAGCAGTGGGCGCTTTGGTGTGTCAGAAATTAAGGAAGTCACAGACGTTAGCGTTTGCAGCAAATTCACCAGATACTGTTTTGCAAGTCAGCTATAAAGCAATGGAATGGTTACATATGTTAAGGTCAGTGGTGCAACACAGGCAACAAAAAAACATGAATTACGCTGATGTATTTCAACTAGGTCGAACCATAGCCAGTAAGGATTTATATCTATGCATATAGAAATCTGGATGATAGATCTTTTTTTTCCCTTTAACCACTGTGTATGGTGCCATTTAATTAGGTTGGTGCCAAAAATAGATGGAAAGGAACATGTCTTAAAAACACCGTCAGGTCAGTAGCACATTTTGGATAAGGTCAGGCCCTCCAGTGTTCACCTCTTAGTGCAATTTTTGCATTTACTCCCTTCAAGTACAACAGAACAGCCCGCAAAGAGTAAATATGTGAACACGTTAACACGGTCTCCATTTAGCATCTTACGTAGAGTATAAACGTTACTAAAAAGTTGCATCAGTGCAATAATAAATAAGTCAACAACCGTGGGATCCACGCTTGCCATGAAGTCCTTAAAAGACCAACAAATCAAAAAGAAAATCTGCCCACTCTTAAAGTCATGACACGAATTAGGCGTGCGGAGCTGTCCATCATGTGTCCATCATCACGTTTTTGTTTTTCGTTTTTTGTTGTTGTTTTTTTTGTTTTTGTCGTTGTTTTTACATGTTGTCACCCCCTCAACCCCATGTGTGTTACACATAAGCAGAGTCACTGGACTGAGTGCGGCCGAAATTGGGCACACTCATCCTCGGCAAGTCCTTATTTCTGATTTCGTAAATGGACTTCCGCCGAGCCTGCACGCCCCGCACGGCCGTTTTGATTTTCCTCCACCCCAAGTGATTGAGTTCCGCCAGGTTCAACACCACACAAAACCCACTGACCGCGAACATGAAGACCAGGAACACTGTCTTCTCCGTGGGTCTGGAGACGTAGCACTCGACATCTTTGATGCAGGGGTAGCGATCACATTCGTACACCGACGGGACGTTGAATCCATACAAGAAATACTGACCCACCAAAAAGCCAATTTCCAGCGCGTTTCTGAAAACCACCTGGATGATGTAAAACCTGGAGATGCCCTCTTGTCGCCTCATTTTGGACTTTGTAGTTCTCATGGCCGAATTAGGGATCTCTTTGACTTCTAAGCAGTCCGGCTCGGCTTCTTTGGTGGAGTTCTCCGTGTTCTGAAGTACTCCATTAACAATGGTGTTCTTTATCTTTTTGCTCTCGTCTCGCTTCAGTGAATCTTGATCCTTATCTAGTGTCAGATAGACTGTTGAGTACCGCCGCTCCTTCTGCTTGGCCGACTGATGCACCGAGTACGTGATAAAACAAAGGCTCGGGGTGCACACCATGATGATCTGAAAAACCCAATATCTAATGTGTGAAATGGGGAATGCCTTGTCGTAGCATGCCTGGTTGCAGCCCGGTTGTAAGGTGTTACAAACAAACATGGTCTGCTCGTCATCATAGACAGTCTCTCCAACTATTGCTACGATTAGAATCCGGAAGATGACCACCACTGTTAGTAGGATCCTAAAAAGCAAGCAAACAAACAAACAATGTGAAAATGAGTGTAAATATGTGTGTTATGTGTGGCTCAGTTGTGCGCCGAAGCGCCGAGTCCAATTCTGGTGGAGTGCTGGATTTAGGGAGCTGTCCAGTGCTGAAGCAGGACGCTCTGGAGGATGATATGAGTTTGTGGCTGTGTTCTTCTTATTCTGCGTGTTTCGACGTGTCTCTGTGGTGTGTGTTGTCTGATTTCATGGCTGAAATGACATGTAAGCGATCGACGTCGCTTTGACTGTACCTGTGTGCGCTTTGATCATGGAAAGATGCGATAACGCCGACTCTCTCTCTCTCTCGCTCTCTCAATCTCCTTCTGCCACCACTGACAGCACACACACCACCACTCAAACTCACCAACAATCGTCAGATAAGTGGATGGATGAAAACATGAAATGATTTTTTTTTTTTTTTTTTTGGGGGCTGTTTGCAGCACCGTTCCAGGTTCTGAAAAGACAGCTGTCAACTGATTACTTAGCTGTCTCGTTGAGAGGGAGGGAAAAAAAGGAAATCTGTGAAACAAGACAGAAAAATCCACAACACAGACACGAAGGACTGGGCACCATGCTACAGAAGATCCTTGAGGCACAAGACAGAAACGGGGGACTGGGAACCATGCTAAAGACGATCCTGGAGGCTGCTGCGATTCTTCGGTTGACCTTTTTTTTTATTGTTTTCTTACCTTCCTATCATAGTAGAGTGCTGCTGGACAGCAGCCTCCAGGAGCCTCTCTAGTATAGTCCATTCCCCCATTTCTGAGCATCCGGAGAAGACAAGAGCACAACGGCACTCTGTTCAAATCCCTCCAAAAAAGCGCGTTATTTCCCGTCCTGCTTCTCTCTGACTCTCGTTGTTGTCAGTCTCCAAAGCGTCCGATTTTAGCTAAAAAATGCATCCGTCACGGGATGCTGCCGCCGTCCCCGTCTCTCTCCGTCTGTCTGCGCGCTATCTGGTTGGTTATGTGCTGAGCGCGCAGCGCCAGTGAACGTCCTGCTGTGTGTGCCGAGCGCTCCCACGACGTTGCCACACTTTTCCTTGTCATGGGAGTCTGAAGGGCTGATTACTATAAGCCCTCCTATTTTCGATCTTCAGATCAGGTTGATGGGCTGCGCGCTGCGTCTGGATGGAGGGAGGTTGGATTTAATGTCTTGCCAGCGTTAATCCGCCTTTAAGTAGTCTCCCCCCTCCCATGCGTCACGTACGCGCAGACAGGTCGATGGAGCGCAGCCAGCAGTACCAGTGCCTCTGATTTCCAATATTTCACTTTTGTTTATAGCGTGCGCCATTCAGTGGACACTGCTGTGGACAGCTGTGTCCAGAGTGTTCCAGCCTTTAATACCTTTTGCATGGGTGTCTCCACATAAAAATCGAACCCTGAGCCTTGGCTGTGTTGTTACCATGGGCGGCTCACTGAGCAACAGAACCACATGTGCACCACATATACCATCTTTACGGGACCAGGCTTGTGGACGCATCGTGTCTCGGCCACAGTGGTCAAGGTGACTTCTCTGTGTTTTCAACTTATCAGTGATATACAGGCTGCAACAAAGACGATGATTTCAATATGTTATTTTTTCCATACAGCCTATTGTTTTGAATGCCTGTGTGTAAAACCTGTGGGAGTGTATGGCTTTAGAAATGGACCGCTCTTCCTTTCTTGGAGCGGATAGCCCACAGCTATCCCTGCCCATGTCGCAGGCTGCTGGCCCGGCTGGTAGAGCTGTTGTTTCCACCTCGGGCAAAGATGATGCTCTGGATACAGTGACAGAGTGAAAGTACCATCCGAGTTGCTAATCGCTTTACAAGGCAACCTGCCTCTCTCTCTCTCTCTCTCTCTCTCTCTCTCTCTCTCTCTCTCTCTC
>JBBMOE010000021.1:1425639-1550661 GCA_037975065.1 Chaetodon trifasciatus
ACTTTTGGCGTTGCATTGTGTGTGAATACACTAATATTAAACCACTGTTTGACACTATTTATACCCTAGTTGTTCATGTGATTGTCCTTTTAAAATAAATAGGCTTCACTGTGGATTTACAGTGCAAACAGCCTTAAGAAACGCTGTGTAAGTATAAAACAACAGATTTTGGTACCTACTTGGGAATATGTTTTACTTCACTGATTTTTAAATAGTTGTTGTTGCTGTTGGCAGTACAATCTAAATGTATCCAGCAGTTTTACAGGGAGGCAGTGTGAGCTTTGTCCAACCTGGGAAAACGGGGATTACCGATCACGTGACAGCGGTGTTTTCACTGAAACTTTGTGCGGTTAATTTCTCATGAGGTGGCTTATCCTCTCCGCTCACTGTAATCTTTTCGGATTCAAATCTTTAATAACCTCTGCTCATCCATCACGTGACCAAAGGACAGAGCCTCGCTGCTTTCGAGAGACAGAGGGAGGAAGATTTTTGTAGATCCTAAATCAGATCCTGATAAACATCCTTATTTTTCAGAAAAGAAACACGCGTCTCCTGCAAGTCCCAGTTCTCGTTTATTTATAAACCTATACATATCCACATATAAATTGCACTTGAGTGTAAACAAAGCATTTGACGACAACAGAAGAGTTCTGCACAGAAGGAGGGGGGTAAGAGAGGGTGAGGGGGGGCGGCAGGCTGGCGCTTAGAAGCACTTCCTGTGGACGATGGAGGGTCCAGCCTCATCATACTCCTGTTTGCTGATCCACATCTGCTGGAAGGTGGACAGAGAGGCGAGGATGGAGCCGCCGATCCACACAGAGTACTTCCTCTCAGGAGGGGCGATGATCTAAACGCAAACACACGGGTTAATCTGGCCGCTCTGCTCAAAGAAATGCCCCAGTTGCATTCAACAGTGACTCAAACTTACCTTAATCTTCATGGTGCTGGGGGCCAGAGCCGTGATCTCCTTCTGCATGCGGTCAGCGATACCAGGGTACATGGTGGTGCCGCCGGACAGGACGTTGTTGGCGTACAGGTCCTTGCGGATGTCAATGTCACACTTCATGATGCTGTTGTACGTGGTTTCGTGGATGCCAGCAGATTCCATTCCTGCACAAATAACAGCGGACAAGTTAGTGGGTTTTACCCCCCCCCCGCAGCAACGTCTGACACCGCAGTCAGCTGTCGGAACAGGTGCTGAATGGACAGCTCCGCCAACAGCTGCGCGCTCCGCGGCACAAATGCGAACAATAACAGCCTGCTTTAAATTACATGTGTCTATTTATCGGCCATGAAGTGGTAAAGCAGAGGGTGGATAAACTGTGACCTCCAGTTGGTGATCATGATTAGGTGGCCAGCCACTGATAAGAGCAATTAACACGTCTATTTTCAGAAAATAATCCGTTTATCCAATGTTTATTCTGTTATAATAAGACTTAGATCATGCTCGCCTTAGACTCTGCGGGCACATTGTGCGCGTTTTTGACCCTTGTTTCACTTATATGCAAGTATTGGTATAATTTCATATTTTAGGCTAACTCAAATAATTAAATAACAATAGTAACACTACAAAATCAGCTAGTGGTACTGTAGGAAACCATTAAAACTAAAGTTCATTAGCGTCAGTGCAGCTAACTCTTCTTCGATGTCTGCGCTCGCCTTTACGCACCAATGAACGAGGGCTGGAAGAGGGTCTCGGGGCACCGGAAACGCTCGTTGCCGATGGTGATGACCTGACCGTCGGGCAACTCGTAGCTCTTCTCCAGGGACGAGGAGGAGGCGGCGGTGGCCATCTCATTCTCAAAGTCCAGAGCCACGTAGCACAACTTCTCCTTGATGTCGCGCACGATCTCACGCTCAGCTGGAGGGGATCAAATGTGTATGATGTCAGTCATGTGCATCAGTAAACATGTAAAAAAAAAAACAAGTCAGGATAGTTATATGCATGGAAAGTATGTGGAATTGCGTGAGTGTTTATTTTCTCCAAAACAAAGGACATTAGTTCCAGCGTTATAACCCAAGTTTGACATAGATATGAATTAGCTGGCTGGACTCACCAGTTGTGACAAAAGAGTATCCACGCTCAGTCAGGATCTTCATGAGGTAATCTGTGAGGTCACGACCGGCCAAGTCCAGACGCATAATGGCGTGAGGAAGAGCGTAACCCTCATAGATGGGCACGTTATGGGTCACACCGTCACCGGAGTCCAGGACAATACCTGTTGGTGAATATGTGAAAAATGAATTCATGTATTAACTCATTGTACAAAATCTCTTCCACGTCTGGGGATTTGACATACCTGTGGTACGCCCGGAAGCGTACAGGGACAGCACGGCCTGGATAGCCACGTACATTGCGGGGACATTGAAAGTCTCGAACATGATCTGGGTCATCTTCTCTCTGTTGGCCTTTGGGTTGAGGGGGGCCTCAGTCAGCAGGGTGGGGTGCTCCTCCGGGGCCACGCGCAGCTCGTTGTAGAAGGTGTGGTGCCAGATCTTCTCCATGTCGTCCCAGTTGGTGATGATGCCGTGCTCGATGGGGTACTTCAGCGTCAGGATGCCTCTTTTGCTCTGGGCCTCGTCGCCAACGTACGAGTCCTTCTGGCCCATACCAACCATGACGCCCTGGTAACAGGAAGGACCAGAAATTAATGATATGGTGGACTACTAATAATCGTCACAGAGCGTCATAACTACTTTTATATGCAGAATCAAACAGTGTTTACAGGAAACAAAACGGCCTGTTTTCCTCAGTTATCAGTTCAAATGCAGATGCGTAATTTTAGTGCGCAGTTACGCACGGTGGATCTGGCTTTCATCCAAAGCCATAGATTGTTTTTATGTGATGTAAACAACTTAAAGTGATACCCGTCCTTAACATCTGTGGAGATTAGTGAGAGTTTAGATTACCTGGTGACGTGGGCGACCGACAATGGACGGAAACACGGCGCGTGGTGCGTCATCGCCGGCGAACCCAGCCTTCACCAGGCCGGAGCCGTTGTCACACACCAGGGCGGTAGTCTCTTCGTCGTCGCACATGGTGTCAGCTCTGAAACACACACGGGGGCGCGCGCACACACGCAAGCAGACGGCACAATTAGATCTACACATGAAACACAACACACAAGATCGCTTGTAATGGACAATGAACCCAGGGAATGTTAGTTGATTATGGTAATATCATATTCTATATAAGTATATGTTGTAGGATGGGGTTAGTATGTACTGTGAAAGTACTTTTTTTTAGTATTTAGTAACAACTATAATCCACAATCTGCAAAACAAAAGAAGCTGATGAGGCCAATGTGATGAGATGATCCGTTTTGGTTAGATGATGACATTGGTTACGCACAGGCTTAAGTTACTGTCATTGGTGTTAAAATCCTGTATCCATCATCCTGGGTTAAATCCACTGGTTGGTATTTTTTAGCGATCCTTCGGTCAGCCGTGCAGGTACTCACCAGATCAGCACCAGGCACCAGATCTTGAGTGTGTAAACCAGGGGTGGCGAAATATCATGTCGGACCAATTTATACCCTGACAAGTGTTTGGAAGAAGGGGCCGAGCTGTGTGACCCCTTCTCCATATTTGGTAGCCCATTGCCCTATTGACAACAGCCACTCCATGAATGGCATGATAAGTAGAGGGAACTCCCGCGCGGACATCTGTGCCTGCCGCCCAAGTATGGAGGACAGCGGTGAGGGCAGACAATGACAGGCTTCCTTTTGATCTTTTTCCTATCAATAAATCATGAAAATAAAACTACAAAACCTCACTGTGGCTGTGGAAGGCCTACTCTAATGAATAATAGCGACAATAGGACAAAATTATGCCGAATGTCAGCATAATAATCCCTTAATATCAGTGTTTTAACAAAGAGAAACTGAATAAACGGACACAGGACGCAGTCAGTGGAACCAATGGATTTAAAACAGAAAGAGCAACATTTCTTGTGTCACTTATTAACCCAAGCCATATCTACTGTATCTGAACATCCAAACAAGGGTCAGGTGACTTGTAAAATGAGTAAATACCCACAACTTTTTTGTTTTTCTAAACAATACCTTTTTGGATTTGTTTAGTCTTTGTTTCTGGAAAGTTCTCTTAAACACATATGAGTTGAGACTGGCAGGACACATGTAGCTCCACAGGAACAAATGGAGAGAACACTTGTGCCACACAGCTGGTGTCAGCAGCTGTTTGACTCTATTAGAAGCTCCAAACCTCACATTTCAGAGGGGGAAGCCACTGCTGCAGACCAAACATTCCAGTTTCAGTACAGTGCGAGCGTGCCCCCCCCCAATTCAAAACTAAAATCTCGTGATGTCTGCACATATATTCAGAGGAAAACGCTTGCTGCTGGACTCACCATCTGGCAAATGAAAATGTTTTTGCAGATACATTCCTAGATTTCATTTGCATAAAATCAATGCCTTTCCATAATTAAAATGAGCTGCATGGACCTTATTGATGTGGAGGCCATGCGACATGGTGTGTCCACATATGGAAATTTTAGAAATGATTAAAATGAATGCATCAGTCGTGCCCTCTTGATATTTCATTTGCATTTTTCACATTTATTGACTCGTTATAGAGAAATCTTAATGCAAGACATACACTCAAACCTTTTCAGTGTCAGAAAATTCCAACTGGAACACACAACATGCAGTCAAAAATATAACAGGGAGCAATACTTTGGCCAAGTATAATATCAAAGGTTATTGCAGTGCATTGAATATATTCTCCGTGGCATTTTCCTCCTCCTTTGTCTGAACATATACTGGTACCTCAAACACCAGCCACGAGTCCAGTAATTACCTTTTTATGTAATAAAAGTCAAGCTAATGTATTCTTCCGCATAAGAAACCTTTACAGATAAATCAAAAGAAATGTTGATACCATTTGTTGTTTCCCAACATCAAAACAATGAAGAAAAAAAGAACATCTCTTGTTGTGACACATGCCATATTCTTTTTTTTTCCCTGCACTAAGGAAAGAACAAGGCATAGGAAATGACATTGCCGGTTTACTTGAAACAGACAGGGAGCGAGCTCTGAAGGCTGTGAAATAACATTGGCTAAGAGCAGTGGATGGTCCCACCACAAGGAGGACAAGACAAAAGGGCACAGCAAGCCATGAATCATATGCTGCTGTCACCCGACCCCGAGCCATAACCCTTCACTGTGTGACTCTTTGTTTTGGTCTTATGTAATGAATGGTAGGCTGTGGTCTGCTTTAAGCATCCTTTTGCCCCAGTATTCAAATAATGCTAACATTTCATGACCGCGACTTCGTGAAGTCTGTCTATGGGGAACAGAACTGTAAAGATCACGAGGGAAAGGTGGTCCACTACTTTCAACTTGAGTATGCCGTTTTGTGCCAAAATACTAAACTCCTATAAAATGGTATTCCAGTGTTTGCCGCCATCCTTTCTCAGAGCACCCATGGGTGTGAAAAGGCTCGTGCCAGCGCCTGGGTAAGACACAGAGACACTTGGAGGCTGCTCAAATAGTCTTGTAGTGTGACTTTCATTTTAGCTGTTGCTACTGAGATTAAATCATTGTGGCATGATCATCCCCCTCCTATCTACGACCCCTCAGGAGAGCGTACTCATTACACAGCAGTAGAGATGAGATAATAAGGACAAAACTGTCCAGAACAAAAAACCTATTGATTTTTCTATGGGAATTTCACATCATAAACAGAGAACAAACCCTTTTAAAGAACCCTGAGGGGAAGTCATTTGCCTGATGCAGGCAAGGTTTTGTGCCTAAATCAATAATGTGCACATATATAGGAATGTCCCCATGCTGGATTGTAGCATTTGAGCTGTTCATCAAAAACACGCTCAATACAAATGGTCTGAAAGCACTTTGTTCTCTCCAACATGCAGCATTTATCTGTGTTGGGCGTCCGGGGCCATTTAAAGGTCACAGCAGAGAGAAGACATATTGCTCAGTGAAAAAAATTGGGCGTCCTCTCTTTGGCCTGTGCTCTGAATACTGAGTGACAAGCTGCTGGCTTATGTTAAAGTCTTCCGCCATGGGTACCTCAAAAGAGCACAGAGCTTGGATCACTGTCAGTGTGGCTGCAGTCATACAGCAAACATTTGCTCTTTCATTACCGCTGATACTTTGGATAGTGAGTCTCACTTTCCTAGTTTTTGTACTTTTCTGAACATCTGTTATGTAATAGGCTCATGGGCAACATATATCAGGTCTGCACTGGAGAGACGCTCGGAAAATAAAGTCTAATTTTGGGAAAACAGTTACAGATTTACAAGCTGGTGCAGCTCAAAATGTACGTTTGTTTATATTTGTTGTCTGACTGCAACATGATGAAATTCATTAAACCAAAATGCAACAGCATCAGTGTTCAAGTGTATACCAAATGATCAAAGTGGGAAGGAAATATATCACATTTAAAATGAATTAGAAACAGAATGTTTCTCAAACAAATTAGGCTGCAATTATTTATCATTGGTATCATTTGTTAAGGCTATAAAATGTCTGAATATAGTGAAAAATGCCCATCATGAGCTCCCAGAACACAAAGTGATGTCTTCAAATCTTTTTTTTTTTTTTTTTTTTTTGCCCAATTCACAGTCAAAAACCCAGAAATTCAAAGACTGAAGACACCCTGTGCACAGCAGTGCTTCTCTCCGGGTGCCAGCTGGTGCAGGGTAAACCACAGTGAACCAAATAGCTGATATTCCAGCGCACACCAGGACACTTTAGCATTATTAACAGATTGTGTTAAAAACAAAAAGGACTAAACTACACATTTCGCATGTTGCTTCCTCAGATTCGCTCTGTGCTTGGTTGCCATCAGGTGTGCCTTAAAATTCAGGTGCCGATTTGCAGAGAATCCAACAGGTTCGCATTCCTCAATGCAAATGCACTTCAAAAAGTCAACAATAATAGGCAACAGCAACTATAATTCTAATGTACAAATAGAAATATGATATCTCCATTAGATGATGAAATCAATAAATTCAGTGCAAGTACAAGTACAAAATCTGGCTGTTTCCTTTGCAGTACTACAGAGGATGAGTAGATCCAGAATACATTTCATGACGTGCCATAACATAATCATAGATTAAGGCATGTGTCAATATCCTCACAGCAAGATACATATCAAAAAGTAGTAGACAAAATTTTGAATTCTATACAAAATACATAATGCAATGTACATTATAAAATTCTGAGAAGATCAATAATGTTTACAGAGTAGATATTACATATATCTTAATAAGGGAGCTGGGGGGAAGAGACTGTGCCAGGAGAGGTTTCCCTGGTGTGCATAGGCTCCAGTATTAATATTAAGTC
Organism: Chaetodon trifasciatus; assembly: GCA_037975065.1. Lineage (NCBI taxonomy): Eukaryota > Metazoa > Chordata > Actinopteri > Chaetodontiformes > Chaetodontidae > Chaetodon > Chaetodon trifasciatus. Next base: position 1,432,968 of record JBBMOE010000021.1, read on the forward strand.
CTATTCTTAGTATATATTTTGCATGTAAAGGAGCACCACTTATCAATATTGGAGCCTATACAATATCTACTGACTTAATAATAATCCTATGAGTTTAAATATACTTAATCAGCCTGTGAAATATACACCATGTTTAAGATCTTAGCTGTATAATGTAAACTCCACTCAGGTGACTAAAACTCCCAAATTCCTAAAATAATACAGAGGACATGACTCCAGAGTTTTCAGTGGTAGCTACGGTCTAACTATAGCTCTTATTAAGCTGTAACTGAGACTACTAAATGATCCAACCTCCAATCCTCAACAAAAACAAGAAAAAAAAAAACATCCTCGTTAGGAAACTAGACACCAGGAAAAAGCTCAGGCCCACTTCCATTTCCTCACAGAGCCGTTTAACAGTGTACCCACTCCACCTCGTGTGTTTGAGTGTGTGCATGAGGGTGAAATTACAGAGCAATATGTGGTTAATTGAATGGGGAGGCCAACACTTATCCTCTGTCTCTCTCTGCATGTCCTTGCAGCCAGTAGGAGGAGGCTTTTTTTCTAGAGCCAGACCCCAATGAAAAATTCACCAGCCTCTCTCTCTCTCTCTCTCTCTCTCTCTCTCTCTCTCTCTCTCTCTCAGCTTGGCTTCGAGGCCTGTCGCCTGCTGTACCCTCTGCCAAGACTTCTGGGAGGAAAAACAGAGAAAGTTGAATTAAAATCGGGCGATTTTTTTTGGCAAGTGGCTCATATCCTCAGGATGTTTTGGAAGCAGAACTGGGTGGACAAAAAAAAAAAAAAAGCAATCTAACTAGGTCTCATATGACACTCGAATAAATATTGCAGTACATGTTCGGGCATTGGCCATTTTTCCTTTTCTTTTTAATGAATGTGTCTCAGATTATGACTCTCATTTAGAAGAATGAGTGAGGTTTTGTCACTGTGTGCGTCAGTCAACAGTGAGGGGAGAAAATGAGGTTAAAAAGCGCTTTGGATTGGAAATGAAATATTCATGAGTCAAATTTGAATAAGCTACAAAATAGACAGCTACCCAGATTTGTAGGTAGGCTGCTCAGCAAGGGTATTTTAGTTCGTCTTTAGAGGGGTCCCTAAGTATTGAATCCTGAGCTATTTCGGTGGTGGCTGAGAGTGTCAAAACTGATAGGAAAGCTTGTTAGTTTTTAGGCAAAGTACCCAAACACCTCGCCTAGAAGAAGTTCAGTTAAATAAGCTTTTGCTCGCTGATAGTCTTGCATATATTCAAACTGTTTAATTGAGCTTCTAAAGCAATGATACATTAGTAATTCAAATATTTTGCAATATGCATCCCCCTATCTGTTTCAGGGATGCTAGTATGAAGCCTAATCTGCTCCAGCCTCAAAAGAGAATACTCCCTTTGGGATCAATAAAGTGTTGCGTCAAGTGTTGCACATTTTGCCTCCAGTAAATAAAGAAAAGTAGCTGAGCTGTACACCAGTGTGCCATTTGGTTGATGCTCTGTTGCACGTCCGCATGACCTCCGTCTGCTCCTCTGTGGTTCTGTCTCTGTTTGTCTCACCAGCTTCAAAAGTGTGTACAAGATAAAAGTTTGATGTGAATTTATGGTAAAGGTCACCTTTGATATTTTGAAAAATAAAGTAATCTGAGAGTCTGTATGCTAATTTCACATTTTAAGAGTTTTACCAGTAGACAGACATCTCCAATGGTGGAAGATCATGTGCTTAGAAGTAAGTGTAATACTACAGTAATGTCAAAATACTGAATTCAAAATCTTAAATACATAATTATCAATAGCCAAATGTACTTTAAATGTTAAAAACAAAAGTACTCATTATGTAAAAATTTTCATTGTGTTATATAGATTATTGTAACGTTTGTATTAATGCATGAGCAGCATTGTCGTTATTGGTCGAAGTAATTTTTTATACTTTCTTAAATTATGGGCAGTTTAATCTACAAAATGTAAAATAAAATAAAAAAAATTAGAATCCTAAAGTTAATATCTGTCATTTTTAATCAGGAAACAAAACTTAAATTCCAGACTCCAGATGTTTTTCAACCAGTGCATCTCATTTAAAAGATGCATGTGTTTTATAGGAGAAGAGAAAAATGATGAAACCCAGCAACAAATTAAACATTGATGAATGCTTCCCTATAAAAGAAAGTTTTGAGGAGGGATTTAAATGACGTTAATGATGTAGCCTGTTTGATCCCCACAGTCCGGAGCCTCTGACAGAAAAGCCTCGCTCACGAGTCGGGATGTAGGAATAACCAGCAGAGCGTCCACAGATCTAAGAGGGAGTCAATAATCCTTCATAGAATTTGGAGCAAGGCCATTTAATGCTTGAAAAGTGATCTGTTGAATTCTGAAATCAATAAGTAGCATAAAGGAGTCGGCTGCCACCAGAATAATGTTCAGTACAGCAGTAAAAAGTACCTCAAAGCACAGTACACACAGTACTCATTTAAGCACAGTACTCGAATAGATTATAGGGGAGTGTAAAGGGGACTGTTGACACTTGACTTTAAGATTAATGAACAAGTTCCTGCAAGAAAATCTTTTTAAAAAAAATCAAAACAGCTGAAAATAAAACCTTTCATGTCAACCTTTTTTCATCAAAGGATCAACTCCTGGGAGCGACATTACTGCTGGCCTCAAAGCTCAACAAAGCTCTGCTGAAGCAAAGCAAACTGACCCCAGCAGCAGCGACGCAGCCAAAGGTGACTTAAGGTCACTAAATTAGTACGTGCTGGACGAAAATGGTAATTTACCATGATATTCCTCTAAAATGTTTGGTCAAGCACAAGCGCTCCCCCCTCTATTTGTCATGATAGCTCAGAGCACACTTGGTTGAGTCACGCGGTTGAAACTAAGAACTAGCCTCAAAGAAATGGAATTAAACATTGCCTGAGCTCCCTCCGAGAGCCGGGATGGTACAACAGCACGGACCTAACTTGACTTAAGGTCAAAGTTAAAGCTCCACGGCAGTTGATCTCAGAGACAAAAATGGGACAGAGAGTATGGAGGACATGAGAATAGGCAACAGGAACAGCACGTGAATAACAGCAAAGAACAAAAAACAATTAAAAATGTGGAATGGCTCAAAGAAATAGTTTGACATTTTGAGAAATGCATTTATTTGCTGTCAGATGAGGAGATTGATAACGCTACAGCTAAGAGACGGTAGCTTAGCATAAAGAGTGGAAACAAGGGGAAACAGCTAGCCTGGTATCAACCAACACCTCTAATACTCATTATCCAACACATTACATATTATTTAACCACAAGTCATCGTTTTTATGGATCAAATGAGAGGGTTCACATGTGTCCTGGAAAACCTGGAACAGTCATGGACAAAACAAAAAGTAAAATGTCCTGTAAGAATCTTGTGTTGTCCTGGAAAATAATTTCAGCATCCTCCTATTCGCCTCCAGCTGTGAATGAGCTAGTGGTCTATCAGAGCTGCCAAAAACAGATAAGACTGCCATGTGAAAGGGCTGAGTTATGTTCAGGATCATATCAACGTTAAAATGGTAGTTTATGGAGTATTTTCAGTCGGCTGTTTTTGTTTATGCAGTGGAAACCGTGTGAACAGAGCCCTGAGCCATGTCACATAGCACTCAAGTGTCCCAGACTCTGAATAATGTAAATTAGGCGACATTATCCGTCAAATATGAATATCAGTCCCTGCTGGCTGCAAACTGTGGTAGTTCTTCTTCTTCTTCTCTGCTTGTTTTAAGTGGTTGAATGGAGTTAAATAGGTTAGCATGTGTGGCTCCGTAGCATTGTCAATAGAGCTGGATCATAATGAATGGGAAGCCGGGGTTGAATCAATGTGTGTGAGTCAAACACCAGCTAAATACTGGCTACTGTTCTACTTTACCAGCATTGTCTCTTCACATGCTGCATTGTTACTGTAAAATGGACCATAACATGACAAGAAACACTAAACTTCTGTGGCGGTGGCTCACAGTGGGTGTGATTAGTCTCATTATAGACCGTCAGTGGCAGCTAATAATCCAAACTCTACCTTTGAATCATACATTAGGTATAAAAGCTCAGTCTAGATTTGTCACTACAAACATTGTAGCTATTATTTGTGTTATTGGTGTTCAGGCAGCAGCGGTTAATATAATTCATAAGAAAAATGGATTCAGGCTGTAAATTAATAATAATGAGAATGATAGATTTTATTTGTGTAGCACTTAGCAAAGCTCTTGGGCTTTCCAGATAAAATACAATGACAGAATACGTAAAAATATAAATATAATTCTGTTTAAACAGAAGAGCAGTAAAACAAGGCAAGAAAAGAAAACTGGAGGAGGAGATAGTGGTGAAAGTAGTGACATTATAACGTCTCTGTTATGCCCAAATAATGACCTGGAAACAGTGGGAGTCCTCAATGAAATCTACCTTAACTTAGCCACATTAGCTGCTTCCCCTGTTTCCAGTCTTTATGTCAAGCTAAGCTAACACTATGCTGACCCCAGGTTCATACTTAACATGCAAGTACGAGAGTGGTATCAATCTCCTCATCTAAACTCAGCGACAATAAGCACATTCCCACAAAGCCGAACACTTCCTTTCAAGACAAATACTGAAAATCAAGTTTGCCCCCTGAAAATAGATTTAGTGATGCTAAGATCATGATCTTTTCAAATGTATTTATTATTCTGATGAACACGCATACTTGACACAAATATACAGATACAAGAAATAGTCAGCATGACAATGAACAGAATCAATCAGCAACCAATAAAAAGTCGCGTATCATTAGAAAGGAAACCTTAAAAATCATTGTATCATCAATCATTGCGTAGATGCATGTGTAAGACTAATCTAATGATATAATAAATAATATATAATAATGTATAATATAATGGCAATAAATCAGTCTCAGGGGACATTGTCGTGCGTCAGTGACAGCGGCGGCCTGAGGTGTCATGTTTTCAGGTTGTCCTCACGTCCGTCCCATCATCACAAACAGGAAATGCCTTCAGGCAGTTTCATTTCATCTGAAACAAACATTAATTGGATGAACTGATTAGATTTGGTGGTCAAAGGTCAAAGGTCAAAGGTCACCGTCACCTCTCAAAACACATTTTTTTGAAGTGATGATATTTTGTATCCAAATGGTCAAAGGTAACTTTCGCTGTGACGTCATAATGTTGTTTAAAATCACTTTTCTGTCCGTTATTCAACTCCATAAGTCAGGATCAGAAGGCAGACTGTGACCATGCTTCACGTTTGGTCAGACACTGCATTGATGACACTAATCTTGGCTTCCCACCTTGAAACTGTGCTGATTGTTTAGATCTTCTGTGCTGCGGTTTGAAGATGTGCGTGAAGCATTGATGTTGTACAATCTGTAGCTTTTTTGCAGCAACATCCATATTTGAAGCCTTGTAGTCCACCACAGGCTCATTGGCTCTGCTGATACTGACCTTCAAGTTATTGTTGCAGCATGCGATGAAGCTCTCTGTCAGTCCTCTGAAGCCGGCATGTTTCTCACTGAGGATTATTCACTGGGATCATACATGTCTGTATAGCGATATCTTCCTTTTCATAGCAATAAATCTTCAAACATATATTAAATGAGTCTGGACAGACAGCATATAATCATGAGACAGTTCTAGTTACACACTGAGCACATTTACTGTAATACTTTAAGTACATGCAGAGTTCTTACTTGTAACAGAGTGTTTCTGCAGTGAGGTCTTAGTGTCTAACTGAACATGAATACTTCCTCCACCACTGGTTGCTACCATCATCACTGCAGCAGTTCTATCCATGCAAAAAGTAGAATTTTTCTGAAATAGCTCGTCTTGCATTTTCGATAATTTGCCTTCTGCACTCTTCTGATAGACCACTGTGTACTGAACCCGCTCTTGTCTTAATGCATTTACAATACTGGTGTGTAAAAGTTTCACATTCAAAGCTCCTCGCTGAGAACTTTTCACCCTTTCCTCGGGGTGCTGCCTCAAAATTCAATAACTTACTCAGGCATGAAACCCACAATGTCAAAACTTCAGTGCAGCCATCCGACACTTTGAGCCACTGGATCGTACTTCTTCAGAGCTTTTTTTTTTTTTTTTGTCAAACTTTTCAATCTTTACTTAAGATGTTTGCTTTCAAAGGTTGCCGTCTAGGAGTGGAAGAAGAGGCCTGAATCTTGAATCAATAACCTCAAAACTTTCACAACAAGTTTACTCGTTAAGCCCGTACTCAGTCTCAAAAGACCTCAAGAGACCGTCATCATTAGCAGCAATGATTGAAAAATAAGTAGCTTTGAGAGTGTTTGGGCCACTGGATCACACCGATTCAGACATCATGGTGAAGATTTACAGCTTTCACTGGAGGTTCCATATTTGATTTGCAGTCTGTCTCCCAGAGTTAGCAGCTGTCTCACACTTTAAGCCACGAAGTCACATTACTTTCACACTTTTCCTCTGAGTGCTTTTCACTTTTTAGCTGACTGCTGACAGAAGCACTCGGCGGGTCGTGCCTTCACCATAGTCAGATCGGACCTGTAGTTGCAGATAGCAGATCGGTAATATCTTTTTTGCATGCTTCTGATTGGCCAACATGGCTTCATGGCTGGGGTGATATCACTGCCTGTTGGTTTGACTCTTGACAGCGCTTCAGTTGGGTTTTTGCGTCTTTATATGGATGGAGATTAACAGAGCTTGTGAGGCCTTCTGACATCACTCCTCTGAAAACATCTTAGTTTATTGTGTTTTTTGTGCATTTATACCACGAACTTAAACTCAGAAGTGTTGACTTTTCACTCTATAATGACCTTTTTTACGTCCCTCAATGAAGTAACAGTCTGTCTTTTAGAGAGTAATATCACATTATAGAAAGTCAGTGTTTTGCTGTTATATTGAAAGTTAAAAATTCAGTTTTAATGAACCAAAAATTCAGTATTTCTTTCAGCGTGTGCAGTTTGAACACTAGATGAAATCTTCCACTTTTAATAGAAGAAGTATATGTCAAAGTAATCAACAAGCAAACATTTATCTGCAGTGGTTTTAATAAAATCAATTGAATTTTCACCCTCAACCAGAATGACTGGATTACAGACTTTAAAGCTGCACTAGTCAATATTTTTATGTTCACAATGAATCAAACGATTATGTGAAAGGGGTCCTTCATAGTGACAAACCCACAGAAAATTAGCACTCGACTGCAGTTTGACATTTTACAGCTCATTACAGCAACACAACAACATTACTGTTTGATTCAGACTTACAGCATTTATCAACTGTGTTTCAAAAGCAGTAAAAAAAAACACCACCATACATTACCCAACCAGCACCAAATAACACAGACAAGGCTAGCGGCTAGCTGGTGAACACAGTGAAGCATTTAGTAGCTAAAGAGAGCTAAAGTGAAATATTTCCCTCAGTAATTGGTGGAGACTAAAACTGAGCAAAAAGGAGAGCGAAGCTTGGACTTAGATTCATAAAATGGTCAAAAAGTTAACTCCTAATGAGTGATAGTATTGCTCACTGTCTGTGTAAACCGACAAATATTTGCTAACATGTTTGCTGCTTCCACTTTATATAGTCATGCATTAATATGAGTGTCTGTGTCTCAAAAGTCTCTCCCTGACTTCCATTTAATTCGTGTCGGGATAAGCTCCCAACCCGATGACCTTAAGTAGGAGACTGGAGGTAAACAAAATTATTGAAGGAAACCCGAAATTCACAGGCTCCAGCCTCTTTATCTCAATACTTACCTTCACCTTAAAATGTCTTGACATGGATTTTCCTCTGAATACTGTACACAAAAAGTCAGTCGACAAACACAGAGGGCAACTTCAAAGAACTTTTAATCGCATTAAAAGTTTCCGTACAGTCATTTACAAGTCTAAGCATTTCCATTGTTAAATCGCCATTTTCATTCTTATCTTCTCTATGCAGTGTCATCATGAATTAAACAGCAAACACAGACCATGAACACAAAGCCTATTTCCTTCCTGAAAAACCCGTACAAATTTGAAATCCATGGTTAATTACGTGTTAACAGAATGAGTGGAATCCATTTTCCAGACCTTCCGGACCTTTTTGTTACGCAAGTTGCTGAATAGTTTCTCACTGTACTGAGTGCCAATCATCTCGGGATATCTCCTCAGAAAACAGAATTTTACATTTGTCCTCAAAGTGAAGGCTCTTCTCTGCAGCCTTCAATCTCTGGTCCTGATCACTCAAGGTGGATCTCAGCACAAAGGCTTGCTGTGCCTCATGTTATTGGCGCAGGTTCGGCCCAGGTTGGCCCCCTCCAGGAGCAGATCAGAGAGTCGGTCCAGGCCGAGGCAGGTGGTGAGGGGGCTGATGAGGCCGTAGAGACCCCCTAAGGTGATGCTGAGGGGCCAGCCAATGCACAGCAGAACCACCAGCCAGATGAGGCACCAGAAACACGACCCGCAAGTGGCCATCCTAGTCTGGGAGGAAGAGAGGAAGATGAGAGCAGCTAATCAAAGTGGACATTAGCATGCTTTGCAAAGCCAAACGCTTCCACTCGAGTTAAGCAGACACGGAGCAATAACTGAGCACTTTAGGACCGTCACTGACAGTACACCAGTCTCGACAAAAGCATCAGAGTGTGTTCCTGTGAGCGGCCGGGCCTCTTCAGTGATGATGGGAGATTATCAGATTGAAACGTGCCCTGTTGATGATCTGGATGTACTTGTCAGGATTAGGCAGTGGCCTTGACAAAGCATGATAAGCTGGCAACCTCAAGCAGTAGCCGCCAGGCTTGTCTGCCCGTTGAGGTCAACAGGCCGCCCACTTACACGGTGTTGAAGACCGGCGCTGGCACATTAGTCACCCGCTAATAGCAGATCAGCAGAGATCATGCATAACTTTGGTAATGAGCATTACTTTATCTGTCAGCGCTGATAACAAACAGCGGCCAGGAGTATGATGCGCTGCTATTCCGAGCTATAAAAATGCCAGTTGTTTTATCCGTGATGAAAAACTGCTAATTGGAAGGCTGTGCAATGTGTGAACTCTCCTACCTGATGATTTATGCAAAGTATAGTGGGAGACATATGTGGAGACTTTGGCTACAGTGGAATTTTATGTTTCCAAGAAATGCAATATTAAGCAGGAGGAGCCTTTTTTGTGTGCGTGTGTGTGTGTGTTAAAAATCCGCCAGAAAAATCTGCCCTGAGGCCCAGCCTTGAAGTTGAGATTGTACAACTGGTTTTGTGAGTGTGAAAGTGTTGTGTGCTGTCAGACCGATTCCATAAGTCTGTTCTGGCTTTAAGACACAATGGTCAGATCCTTCCCCCTGCAGGCACCACTGTCTTGACTCTATGTAATGTGTAATTTCCTGTTGTGACACTACTGTCACGTAGGGTTGGGCAATAGACTACACATTCAACACGAGCGTGTCCCACGGTGGATCCCGTGCTTTTGGGAAACGCCTTCACATTAAAAAGAGAAAAAAAAAACAAAAAACAACACATCAGCCACTAAGATTATTCTTAGGGAAGAATAACTTTGCACAACCAGGACAACTGGACTCTGACCTCTGTCGCTGCCTCAAACCTCACATAAAACACTCGCTCTCTCTGCTGCACTTCCCTCAAATTCCTCTTGAACCTTGTATTTCTTGCTTTTGTACTGTTACATTGAATGCCAGCCCCTTTAAATAACTGAAAAACCAAATATAATGTGTCTTAAAATTCTTCCTTCTCAGATTAGAAAATAATTTTCAGCACAACGAAGCATTTTTATGTAGCAAATTACAAATACAACATACAAACCATCAGTGCTCATAAGAGTTTAACTGCATGCTGTTAGTCTCTGTGACAGCCCATAGCCAAGGTTAGAAGAGAGAGCTTTGCAAAGTAACTATTAACCTAATGAATACCTGTCGTGTGAGTATAAAAGACATGTTCACCTTCAGCACAGAAACGTTCTGGAGGAACCGAGCTCCTGATCTCCTTCTTGCTTGCAGTTATTTCTTCCAGTCTCCCAGATTCTGCTCGAGAAATGTTGTGTGTGAGCGGTAGCCACTTCCCACCAGTTAGCTCTAATTTACCACAACAAGGCACCACAGGCAACTGAATTCTCAAGAGGCCAGCTGGGAGAATACAGAAAGTTAGTAAATGGATGGCTTAAGGGGAAGGAGGACATTGCACAATGCAGACATTCATGTGACTCAGGAAAAAGTATGCTTGCTGTCATGGGTTTGTAGAGCAATAATTAGTAAAATATGTGATAGGACACCATGCATGTGTTATTGCTCCATAAAAGAATATTGCAGGAATTTTCATCCCTACAGTACAAATCATGAGATATTTCAGCATCATGTGCTACTGTATCTTGGTCTTTGTTCTGTGGGCTCTGTGCCAAAACTGTGTAATTCAGTAGGTACAGCCTCAGCCGACAGAGATTATCTCCCTTATCTAACCTCCCGTTCTAATCCTCTCCTCGGCTGACAGAAAGGCATAGCCTACTACTCCAAAACACTCACTTCCACCCGGAGTGCCTTGCTCTCAGAGATGGAAAAATAGACAATACATGGTTCCACACTTGACTGAATGCAGAAAATATGTCTCTGCACATCTATCAACACATGGTTCTCCATCAGGTCTTTTAGACCGGCCCAGGCAAGAGCAGCTGTGCAGCTGACCTGTTCTCTCAGCCTGCCTGAGGTATGATGTAACAACAACCAACCTCTGGTGCATGATAATGAATGAATTTCCAGTCTGTGTTTTTGCCTGCAGGGCTGTGGACTGTGTTAACCTCTTCATTTTAAGTGGGTTTATGTTGAAATTACCAAGACCTGGGTCTGAACTCGGCTTTTGAATGGCTCTTTTGACGTCAACACAAATTTTAAGCCTCAAATTATTTGCTTGAATTTGGTTGTGAAACCTCAACCCCGATGCCGCTGATCTGCAGAGCGCTGTGCTGTTAGTACTCCACACAAAGTTATGAATGGCAGAGGATTTTAAGGCTTGCTGGTTGAGTGACTGTGTACATCCAGAGGGCGAGTTGAAATCCCCCAGCATGCACACTGGCCCTTGGGTGAAGTGACTGACCTACAAATGCAGCTTAGTTGCAGCTTGTGTAGCTGGTATAGGCTGAGCCAATCAGATTTCAGTTGTGCTTTAAGCACAGGAGGGAAGCAGATGAATGGATAGAAGTATCATGACAGAGAGATACGAGGCTTAAACATGTCTGTCAATGTGTGCATGTGAGAAGGATATAGATTAGAGCCTCTAAAAGAGTAGTATAAGCTCTGGTAGGTGCACTCATAGTAAAAGATGTCACAAACAATGAAGGATTTCCATTTTTTTAATACAAAAGTACTGATGGTTACAAAATTGAATGTTCTAGAAAAATGAAACATACATTAACGCTGGGATTTCCTTTCAGTAGAGAACAAATACAACATCACTGACTCCCCACTCATCTTATCCTAAGGGACAGTCCACTTGGTCCCCTAAATAACCGAGGCCCTGAATTAGACAGTAGTCCCTCGTGTGGACGTTCTACTGCTCTTTCTCCCCTCCGCTGTCCTCTCCGTCACTGTCGCTGTCCCTGCCGGGATGCTCTGGCATCTTAGCGTGCTCTGCTGTGTCTTGATTTTCTTTCATCTCACTGGTGTCCTCTGAGTTTGGCTTCGAGCTTGCCTCTCCTTCTGGGGTTTCCTGCTCCATGGGGCTTTCTTCCTGCGCTTCCCCAGAGCTCGCTGGCGCTGTCTCGGCCACAGCGTCTGTCTTGGTTTGCGGAGGCAGGCTCAGGTTGTGCTGTTGCTGGTCAGGAGGGAAAAAAAAAGAAAAAAAGATTCAAAATGGGAAGGAAGAATATTTCCACCCGTAATTAAATATTATTTTACTACATATCAAATTTAGATGCATTCTACTGGGATGTAGTCTGTTAAAAACACAATCTAAGTTCGCACCGGAGACAATCTGTGACACTGAATGCAGAGTAAAAATCACCTGAGCTCCACTCTTAATATGCTTGGCTTGTGGCCTGTTAATTCTCTGCATGCTAAACTACAACAATTCTCTTCCATCTGACCTATTTACTGTGCTGCAGTGAAGTTTAAAGGTTGAAAATGCCACAGTAACGACCAGGGAGAGACTGACAGCTTTTAGCATCGTTAGAATTTGTCTGAGGTGCATCACAGAGAGTTTGATCGATTACTATGACACAGCAGCAGTACTGCACTGCTGGTTGTTTTGAGTCATACAGTAGTATATCCCTTCACTACTGTACTCATTTGAGATTTGTACTTACCTGTCTGTACTTCTGAGAGGTCTGGATCATGTGCATGTACATGTTGTACACCAGGTTGGCCATCTCTGGCATGTTCTTGATGACTTGGTCTGGCTGTCCGGAAGCATCTCTCTGAGGGAAGTAAAAAAATAACAGATTGTTTTGAATGCAGGATGTGGTGTGAAAGGAATGACAATGAAGAATTATCCCCCTCTTGTTAGCAGTCATGGTAAGCTACTGATCTGATGCAAATGCGCAGGGAAATTACAGTTCACCTGCCCTCTACCTGCTTGTTATTTGAAAGCAAATTTCTCACTTGCTGCCTCCAGCGATGGCTGTCATCAAAAGGAGTCAAGGATGCAGAGTTTGTAATTTGGCGATATTAGCATGCAGACAGAGTCTTGAAGCCTAAACTGAGGAGTGAGGCGAGCAGAATATTTAAACTGCTGGGCTGTTACCTCCTAAATACAGGGCTGATGCTCACAGAGGCCCTCTGGGTATCATGTCAAAGTGAATGCGCTGACGGCTTCAGTACTGTAAAACTTAACTGTGTGTGGTTTTATTGCTGTAAAAGCATCAGTAAAAACATCAGGACATTAATGTGATTGAGTGTGATTAGACATCGAGCTTTACCGTCTGTCCAGTGTTATCCAGCAGTGCTGTGAATGAGCAGATATCCATGTGGAGCATGAAGCAGACGTGTTATCCTTTATTTTAACAACTGCTTCTGAATCAGGACTGTTAACTAGCCTGTGAAAGTTCTGGTTGAGTGTTGCCAGACAAAAGTCTGACTTTTAATCTGCATCTGTGTGTAAGCAGCAGGGGTTTACTGACTCCAGTATAGAAGGGCTAAGCAGGGGCCGCATGTGTGTGCCCAAACGAGCTGTCCCCCATGGGGATGAACACTCCGCAGTCGGAGGAAGTGTCAGAGGCTATGGGGTATTTTAGACAACCCTGTTGCCACACACGCCAGTCAGCGAGACACAGTGACCAGACAACAGTCGTCTCATGCTGGCCTGGCGGGATTTGGGAGAGTGGTTTCGCCTTCTGACCTTTGGGGGTTAATTATAGCCAGGCCCGTGTTTCCCATGCTTGCAGATGGCCCTCGCAGAATGCTGTTAACAGACCCGGGCCTATGGGTAAAGCTGCAGTAAGGCTTGGGACCAGTGACGGCCAAGGGGAATGGACATGCCATTCAGAATATAGAGGCAGGATTAGACAGTCAGGGGGATGTTGGAGGGTGCAACAGTGATACGGAGACGGGCACCGATGTGGAACATTTGGAAAAGTAAGCTTGATTCTTATCAGCAAATCTGGAGCTTGAGAGCTTCATTAACGGCCAAATTTAATGGAGTAGAAGATTATTGAGCTTTAAGAGACTGGAGTGTGCATGCATGTGTGTGTACGTACAGGCTGTTCCTGGCTGTAGTATTCGTGCGGTCTGATGTGCAGCTGCAGAGGTCTGGCAGTGAGCTGGTTGAAGGCAGGGGTCAGCTCGAAGCAGTTTTGGAACAGCGACACCCGGGCAAAGATGTACAAACCCAGTCTGGCTCTGGACATGGCTACCACCAAACGCCTCACATCCCTGTGGAGTGACAGAAAAAAAAATGTTGAAAATTGGTTTGACACCAGGGGCAAGTAAATCAAAGAGAAGTGGCAGGGGTGGGGGAGGAAAGTGTGAAATTGTAAGAGGAGGAGAAATTGTGTGTAGGGGCAAAAACAAAAACTGAAGTAAAGGGATCAAAGTAGAAGGATCAAGTGAAGATTGTAAAGGAAGGCAGCGTGGAGTGGGAGGAGAGAGGTTTAGTGAAGGATTTAGTGAAGCAGCAATAGGTGGGGGGGGGGATACAGAAGCTGAGAGAGAAATAAAGGAATGAAAGGCAAGGGGCAGTGATAAACAAGGCAGACAAAGAGAGGGAGAGGTGGGAGAGTACAAGAGAAGGCAGACAAGTTACTTTTTCTTGCCATCCGGTGGAATTAAGAGATTAGAGGCAGAGGAGTCATTTCCCAGAGAACGGAGGAAACCTGCTTGGCTCGCTGTAGTAGCCAAAGTGTTTGTATACCTGCCCTATTTTAGAGGAATACCACTCCATATCCGAGTGAAACAACTAAAAAACGTGCTCAACACCGCATCTGAACACACACGGAGCCCAAACTTAGGATACAATGTGTAAAAAGACATTTTCGTAGTACACATCCACATTACAGTGAAGAGTTGTATCCATTATACAGAGAGAGGTGGAAATTCACACAAAAGTGAACCAATAAAAAGAGAGGGGGCACCCTTCAATCTATTTTAGTATGCAGTAAATCTTCATACTGTGTGTTTTAGGTGTTTGGATGGGCAACCTAATGGAGCTGTGCGAAATCTGACCATTTAGCTGGCCAATAAATCTTTGAGACAAAAGCATTCTGGGTTACAGAATCTACAGAAGAAGGAAGAGCACATGAGGGGGAAGAAGTGTTTGGCTTACTCAAGCAGCTCTGCTTACACTGAAAACAAGTCTTTGGTTTTGATGTGCAAGAATTTGGCACATGCCCGTGTTTGTATGCATGCACTTCTCAACACATGTTGAAAGGCAGCCAATAAATGTGGAATATGTCCACCTGAACGCTTCACGAGATTAAGAGGATTAATCCTTGCAATATGCATGATGACTGCCATGAATATGTAGAGGGAAAAAAAGGCTTAGGGAAACCGTCGTGCGGGGTTTATACGAGAAAATGACTGCAAATTTCAGCCATGATACAAACTTGAAAGCCCAACATTTCCACAGAGACAAACTACAGCAGCGTACAGCCAATGAGCACGGAGCTCGAGTAGAGATGAACCAATCGTGAGGCATGATGGCCTGTGGACATGGCACTACTGAGAGACGCCCACCTGGGCTGTGCTGTGACACAGCAGGGCAGAGTAGACAAATACCGTTTGTGTGTGTGTGTGTGTGTGTGTGTGTGTGTGTGTGTACATGTCAGAGTGTGTCTGGATCTGCGCTTCCCTGTCAAAGAGTGTGCTCCTGCATGTGACCGTGCCTGTGTGTATCAGCAGGAATGCTTCTCCTGTCAAAGCAAGGGTCAGCTCGTCATATGGTCAGCTGCGTCCCCCGTGGTCGTCACGGCAGCAGATTGCCATGAGGACAGATGCAGGGAGAGGGGGGTGGGCGAGGAGGAGGATTGTGAGGTAGGACTCAGTGGGATACCTCAGTGATCCCAGTATGGGAAAAACAGAATGGACAGCACAAGAATTTCCCATGAACCACTGGCCTTTCACCCACTCAGCCAACATTCAGAAGAGTCAGGCACACCAAGATATGAATGAATGAATGTTCAGTCAAAGCAGAACTATGAAAAATGGGATTAATGATGCATTAGTTAAGAAAATGTGACGATTTGACACATCTGCTTACAGACACGACTGCATAAGTGAAAAAACTAATATTTTCCAGCTTGCAGTTGCATGAATCTGAATTAAAGGTATTCAGTGTTTTGTCTGTCAAAATCAAATCAAATCAAACTTTATTTATATGGCACTTTTCATACTTAAAAGCAACACAAAGTGCCTCACAGAGGCTAAAAACAACGAAGAAGAAAACCCAACCCTCCCGCCCCCATAAAAACATACCGGAACATATAAAAACACACACTCACAGACATGCACACACGAGGACACACACCCGCACACACACCCATACAGGCAAGGCAAGGAATAAGCAACCTTTGGGGGCCATCCACACTGAGAGGGCCCCCGGCCCATGATTAGGGAGCGCCGCCCGAGACACCCCGACCCAGGCAGACCGGAGGCCCCGCACCAAGGTGCAGAGGCCTCCAGCCGTCTAGGCCAGAGCCGTCCCCTCGACAGCGCACCCGTCAGTGGACCAAAAGCAGCTCCCAGTGTGGGGGGCCCCCATGAGGAAACGCTAAAACCAAGGGCCCCCATGAAGAAAACAGGGGCCCCCATGAGGAAACACTGGAGCTAAAAACCAAGGGACTAAGGCATAAAATAAAATTAAATAGAATAAAATAGAATAAAATAAAATAAAACAAATAAAATAAAATAAGATAAAATGGATAAATTATATAAATAATAATTAAACATGTCGTTGAAACATGATGCAGCTAAAATAAGATACGAATAAAGATTAAAAATGATAAGAAGCCTGATTAAAGGAATGAGATGAGTCAAACAAATCAATTAAAAGCCTGATTAAAAAGGTGGGTCTTGAGCCTCTTTTTAAAAACATCAACAGTCTCTGCGGCCCTGAGGTTCTCCGGCAGGCTATTCCACAATCGGGGGCCGTAATGACTAAAAGCCGCCTCCCCGTGTGTTTTAGTTCTTACTTTTGGAATGGTTAAGAGGCCAGTGCCGAAGGACCTCAGGGTCCGCGAGGGCTGATAGGGTAAAAGTAGGTCAGATAAATAAGAAGGCCCGAGACTGTTAAGACACTTAAAAACTAATAAAAGAACCTTAAAATCTATCCTGAAACGCACGGGGAGCCAATGCAGCGATTTTAAAACTGGTGTAATGTGGTCCCGCCCTCTGGTCCTCGTCAGCACTCGTGCGGCTGAATTCTGAAGTAGCTGAAGGTTGGAGATACTCTTTTTGGGAAGACCAGAGAGCAGGGCATTGCAGTAATCTAAGCGACATGAAATAAAAGCATGCATCAGCACCTCCGTGCTGGCCTGAGAGAGAAACGGGCGGACTCTGGCTATGTTCTTAAGATGGTAAAAACCTATCTTTGTTATGTTTTTGATGTGTGGAATAAAAGTCAGCTCAGAGTCAAAAGTCACGCCCAGATTTTTTACAGAATGTGTTGGTTTAAGATCTTGTAATTTTGGTAAAAGTTTCTCTCTCTGGCCTTCAGGACCAATGACTAAGACCTCTGTTTTGTCCTGGTTGAGCTGAAGGAAATTTTCTGCCATCCATGACTTGATGTCTAAAATGCAGTTAAAAAGGGCATCGATTGGCCCTGTGTCATCAGGAGACACGGCAATGTACAGTTGCGTATCATCAGCATAACTATGGAAGCTGATGCCGTGCCTCCTGATGACGTCCCCAAGGGGTAGCATGTACAGATTAAAAAGAGTTGGCCCTAAAATCGACCCCTGGGGAACCCCACACTTGATCTCATGGGTTCCTGAGGAACATGCATCCCAACTTACAAAGAAGTGTCTGTCAGTGAGGTATGAGACGAACCAGTTAAAAGCAGTACCTGAGAGGCCGACCAGGTGCCTCAGTCTGTTTAATAAAATGTGATGGTCTACTGTATCAAAGGCGGCGGTTAGATCCAGTAGAACCAAGACTGTGAGCTTGTGTTTATCTAAGTTGCACCTGATATCATTTAAAATCTTTAAAAGTGCTGTCTCGGTACTGTGGTTCATCCTAAAACCAGACTGACACCTTTCTAAAATGTTGTTTCTGTTTAAGAAGTCATTTACTTGGTTAAAAACCAGTCTTTCTAAAATTTTACTTAAAAATGGTAAGTTGGATACAGGTCGGTAATTATTAAGAATGTTGGGGTCTAAGTTGCTCTTCTTCAGAAGGGGCTTCACCACCGCCGTTTTAAAGGAGGTGGGGAAGACACCCGTCTGAAGAGAGCAATTCACCATGTATAACAGCTGTTCCTCAAAGAATCCATAAAGTGTTTTAAAAAACGGTGTGGGAATTGGATCTAAAAGGCAGGTTGTAGGGTTTACCTGGGAGAAGACTCGACCAAGTGTCCTCGCATCAACCAGGGCAAAACTCTCCAATGTTTCCTCAGTTAAAACCTGTGATCCAGACGTGTTGGTAGTTAAAACCTGTTGAGATAAAAGACTGGATCTGATATTATCAATTTTGTGCCTGAAGTGGTCTGCAAAGTCTTCACACAGGGTCTTTGTTGTTGTGTTATGAGATCTGTTAAAATTACCGTTTGTTAAAAGATCAATTGTGGAGAAGAGAAATTTTGGATTATTTTTGTGGTCAGAGATTAGGTTTTGGAAGTGAGAAATTCTTGCCTGTTTAATAGTGCTATTGTAAGTTTTGAGGTGTTGACGTAAAACTTCGTAGTGGACTGTTAGTTTTGATTTTCTCCATTTCCTCTCAGCACTCCTGCATTTTCTTTTCAGTTGTTTAATTTCCTCATTTCTCCAGGGAGGTAAAGGTTTTTTCTTAATTGTTTTTGTTAAAAAAGGAGCCACTGAGTCCAGCGCTGACTTCAGATTGCTGTTAAAATTGTCAACGATAAAATCGCAGGGCGCTGGTAAAAACTCTGCAGGAGTGCTCTGTAAAATCTGGGTAAAATTTGCAGCCACTTCAGGAGTTAGGTAGCGTTTCCTCACTGTTCTCACTGGGGCCTCCCTCTGATTAAAACTGGTGATGTTAAAAAACACACAATAGTGGTCAGACACAGCCAGATCCACAACAGAGGACACACCCACGGACAGGCCATAGGTTATGACCAGGTCAAGGGTGTGCCCCCTGCTGTGGGTCGGCTGCGTAACGTGCTGTTTAAAATCCAGACAGTTCAAGAGGTTTAAAAATTCTCTGGATACTGGGTCCGAGATGTTGTCAATGTGTAGATTAAAATCACCAGTAATTAAAATCCTGTTGTATTTGGTGTGAATGATAGATAAGAAATCAGAGAATTCACTGATAAAAGAGGATGAATACTTTGGTGGTCTATAGACCGTTATGCAAAGAATAGGTGGGCTGCTAAGAACAAAGGCGTGATGTTCAAATGATGTAAAACTGTTAAAAGGAACTGACTTTGCAGACATTGTAATTCTTGTAATAGATGCAGTTCCACCTCCTTTTTTGCCCCCCCTAGTAGAGAATAAAAAGTTAAAATTTGGTGGGGAAGCCTCAATGAGAACAACAGGTGCATCAGTGCCAAGCCATGTCTCTGTAAGGAGAATGCTATCTAGATTTTTGTCTAAAATTAAATCGTTTATAATAAAAGATTTGTTTAAGAGAGAGCGCACATTCAGCACAGCTAACTTGATATCTGTGCTGAATGTGCGCTCATCATGGTGCTTCAATGGAATGTTAAAAACAGTGCTGGGTCTAAAAACATTCCTGGTTTTTAAATGTCTGTGTGAAATGATGGTTCTAATGTTGTAAATGTCCTGAGTTTTTGGTGGCAGAGAGGGGGTTACTGATGTATGTATGTTGTGGGTGAGTCTGTGTGCGTGAGTGATACCGGTGAGTCAGGAGGTGGCTGAAGTGCAGGACCGGACAGCGAGGTCAATGTTGACTGATAAAAGCCGTGAGCCCTCCTGATTGGGGTGGAGATCGTCCCGTTTAAAAAGGCAAGGCCTGTTTAAAAACGCTATAAAATTGTCCACATACGGGATGCTTTTGATCAGGCAGTATCCCTTCAGCCACAGGTGCAGCTGGCGAAGCCGGCTGGTGATGACGTCACCGTAGCGTGGTGGGGGAAGCGGACCGGAGACAATTAGGCGCTTCCCCGTGTCCAACAGGCGGTCGATCAGCGACATGAAGTCCTTCTTCAGGACCTCCGACTGCTGTTTTTTGACATCGTTGATGCCAGCCTCCAGGACCAGTGTGGAGGCCGGGCTGTGCTGCGCACACAGCTGAAGAGCGGCGGATGCAACCTCCGTGACGCGGGCTCCAGGGTGGCAGAAGGTCCGGCCGCCGGGCACTGCCACGTGCCTGACCATGGAGGTCCCCACGACCAGTACCGAGGGGGGTGTGCGCTGCACGACTGGCTCCCTTGGGGTGCGGCGGTGGCGAGGTGGAGCCTGCTGCGCGCTGCACGACTGGCTCCTTTGGGGCGCACCGGTCCGAGCTGGAGGAGGGGGACCATGCTGAACAGGCGGATCCTGGAGCCTGGACTGGTGAGAGCCACAGCCAGCTGGGTGGTCAGGTCCTGCAGGTGAGCTGGGCGAGGTTCCGACGGGAGGGAAATCCTGCAGGCTTAAGATGTTGAACCTGTTGTCCAGTGGTAGATCCGGAGGCGGTGGGGGAGGAGATGGCCGAGCTCCAGCGCCTCGGTGCACCACCGACCAGGTTTCCCTCGGCCTGAGTGGTGTTGAGCTCAATGGACCCTCCGCCCCGTCCTTCCCGGTGAGGCAGTGCGACTCCGCGGGGCGAAGATAGGAGGTGGAAGGTGCCGATGACATGGGCTTGGCTCCCTGTCGGTGCCAGCGGGATTCCGCCGTCGGTGGTGCCGGGGTTCCGGTGGTAGTCGCGCCGGTCCACGGCAGGGTGGTGTTGTATGCGGCCGTCATGCTCCGGTCACCAGCGCCGGATGCCCTCAGGTAGTTGATATGTTTCGCCTGGGTCGTGGCGACAGTGGAGAAATCCAAGAGGATCTTATCCCTCTCCTTGAGGTCGGCCCGCAGACCGGAGATGCTCTCTCTCAGTTTCGAGAGGGTGGGAAGGCAGGACTCACACACCGCCATCATACCTGTAGCCTGTGCAGGAGCGTAGGCCCGTAACACAGTACCACCACAGGGGGGTGAGTTCTGTTTCAGTACCGCTGGGAGGTAACGCTGCTAACGCTATACTGATGTTGAATCAATAAATAATACTTTAATCCGATAGTTATTTATGTTTTTTTACCGAGTTAGCGTGCGGCAGTCAGCAGTTTTTGCAGGCGGAAGTAAACCGGAACCGGAAGTGTCAGACCGTCGTAATGGACGTTGTCACTATATTGACCTGTGTGATTCCAGTGGATGATTTCCAGTGAGAAACATGCTGTCTTCACTTAGAGACTATTTTATAGAGGAGTACAGATGACTGATAGAGAGCTGCATCACATGCTGCAACGACAATCACATGAGCTCAATATCAGCAAAACCAATGAGCCTGTGGTGGACGACAATGCTTCACACACATCTTCAAACCGCAGCACAGAAGATCTGAACAATCAGCATAGTTTCAAGGTGGACACGCAAGATTAGTGTCACCAATTCAGTATCTGACCAAGTCTGAAACATGGTCACAGTCTCCCCTTGTTATGGTGCTGAATAATGGCCAGAAAAGTGTTTTTAAACAACATTATGATATCACACAAATGGCTTAGACAGCTCACCAGACCTTCTGTAGCCTGCTCCTCATCTCTGTTTGAGAGAGAACACACCTAAATTGCAGACCAAACCATTGGTGGTCGAGTTGCATTGTGGGTAGTGTAGGCACCAGGTTTTGGTGAAAGAAGAATGTGTGGAATGAAAAAGACTATTTTAGCTTCTGCTGCACTGACTTTGATACAATCATAGTGATAACCTGATTGAAAAACTAGGTTTAGGGCCTTTCAGCTCAATTTCTTTGCTACAAGTGATAATCCAGGAGAAGAGAAACTTCACTGGACTGGTAGCACATTGCTACGGGGACAACCCTCCCACTCTGAATTGGCTGGTGTGGAAGGTGGTGTGCAATATCCAGTGTAAGACAAGATCAAATGAGCGATACCGAGAGGCGAGCAGGCGCTGCCAGCAAGATAAACTACCACTTTCGGTGGCCTGCTGCACCTCTCGTTCCCACATACATCAGCTCATTGCTTTATCGGGAAGAAGAGGAAAGAACAAAATAGAGTTTTCAAGCATTTACTCCGCCAAGTAAAAAGACCACACTCAAGGGTGGGGGCATCTATTTAGCTACAAAAGCAATGACTTATTATTGGCACTAGGGTTCCAATCTGCAGACTGTCCAGTGTGAGGGTGGGTGACCGCACTGGCAGTAAAGATGTGAGCTGTGCAATTCCAGCAGCAGCTACTGTACATCACAGCCAGAGGCCAGCACGGCAAGCCTAAGTACTGCCGAAGAGCTCGGCCTCAATTGTCTGGTATTAAAACATGCAGCGTATTAAGCGTGAAGAGCTCATCAGGATCTCACGGCAGCCGAGGAGTGAAAAGCCATTTCGCTACAAATCAATTCATTGAAATGAGGAAGGAGGCGGGAGTGAGGAGAAGAGGGAGCGGAGAGATAAGGAGATGGAGCTGAGGACTGACAAGAGGGGCCAGGAAGTATAGTTGAGCAGACAGCAATGGGACACCGAATGAAAAGACATAAAACCTACCGCTGCAGTTTGGTTAACCATCACGCCTCTTAATGACTGTTATATGGTATGACTTTGATCAGAACATAGCTCTTTGTTTAATAGTCTCAACCCAATCATCAGAGCACAATGGCTTCTCTTAACCAGGACAAAAAGCATAGCCGGCTCCACAGACTCCTGTCCTGAAGCACCCTTCATCATCCCTGCCTCAAATTAAGCTCATACATTCTTGAAGGCAGCCACAGCGCTACTGTCGTCTCTTCCTTTAGCAAACTTCATTCAGTAGTTACACATGACAAAATGAGAAAGCCTCCCGAGAGCAGCTGTCTCAAGAGAGTTAAGTGCCTACATTTTTCTGCTGTGTTGTTTCCCTGGAGGATGCGCATCTGAGGTTTAGCTCCTAATACACAAGTATTTTTGTAGAAGAATAGCTGCTGAAGGTGTCCGTTCTGGGTGAGGAAAAGCTTTTCTGCTTGGTGTGCGCTGAAGTAATTACCTGAGGTGTCCCACGGCTTTGGTGCGGACCAGTGAGAGGATGATGTAGTCGTTCTGCTGACCCTGGAACCTGTCCACCGTCGTCACCTGCGCAGACACAGAAGCATATTCAGTGCTGAACGGGGAAACCACACAAACATACACGGAAATATCAAAGATATGCTAACTAAGCTATGGCAGCTGATGTATTCAGCAAAGTAAATGAGTGTGTGCATTTTAGGTAGGGAGGGGATTTAGCTGAAATGTTTAGAAACATGAGCTCGTCTGCTCTCCGTCTTAAATTCTTTTTCTTTCTTTTATATTTATTTATTTTTCAGGGGGGAGATGAATGATGGCGCTTGTATTTTCTTGTTATTGCTGTTATCGCCGTGGGCCACATGGGCAGCCAGCGGGGCTAATACGGCTTAGAGGGCATTTGCCGCCACTAGCCTCTTACCTGGGCCCCTGAGACTCGGGGGCCAAGGTGCTGGGGGCCACGCTACTCGACTGGATCAGAGATTATTTCACGGAGACGGAGAATGGAGAAGTGGCTCTCTGTGGATTTTTTTTTCTTTTTTTTTTCCAAAGCAAAAAGAAAACTCGTGTCAGCCAATTTGCTTTCATACCCTGGTAATCCTGTCTTGCTGAGAAGCGTACTCATTCCCGTACATGGAAGAACAGAGCTGTGTTTTGACACCTTACATAATAAAGACAACACGCTGCACTTACTCTTGGAAGTTGATACAAAGTGAGGAAAACTGATGAGATGCAACCCTGTAAAAACTTAACAGTATGAGCTGGGCTGCTCCTACACGTCGTCAAAGTCTGTCCACAACCCATGATCGTGTTGAAGAGTGTGTTGAGGATGGACTCAAGAGATTTGATTCACAAGTTAACTACAACTCCCAGAAATAATCACTGAGCTTAAAGTTTTGTTTCACCGTTTATGGCGAAAAGAAGAAAACTCACAATACAATCAGCAGCTTAAATCAATTCATATATGGATTGTGGGTCAGTTTTGGGTGTCTTCAGTTACTATTCAGTAACGTCTTCAGTAGTAGTAGTTTTACCTGACATGCTGCCACTGCCAAAACACAAAAAACACCTTCATTTCTCAGGAATACTGTCTGAACCGACAAAGTAAGACTGCATGTAAATAGAGGTTACATTTAAGAAAAAAAAAAAAAAGGCAAAAAGAGGTTGGCCTTTCCTCTTTAGATCCATTCTCTGCAGTGGATCAATAGGACATCAGTTACCATCAAGAAACCGCACAGACCCAGGACTACAGCAGCCAACCTATGAACCCGCCATGCTAAATAAATCATCCTGTGGTTGCGGTTACCTCCTGTTAGCAACTTTCAGTAATCCTGGAACAAACCTTTGCTAAACCCCAGTAACAGGAAAAGTGTGTGTGAACATATAAAAGATGCAGAGATGGGGCAAATGATGATAGCAGACCAATATTTATTTATGTCTCCCTGTTGCTATGTAGAACAGGTGCAGCACCTGAGGCAACAATATGTCGGTCTTGCAATGGCACGAGGCGTCGCGGGCTCTATGTTCAAGTCAAATGTTTCAAGTCCGACACGGTCACGCACATGCATGTTCACACAAATGCGGCAAACGCAGACACACTCCAGCACATCCTTTGTTGTTGGTTTCGACCCAAACGGTTCAACTTGCTCAGCAGCGAAGGGGTGCTTAAGACAGGGGGTTATTCTTAGCACACAGACAGCGACAATGAAGCCCAGATAGAGAATCTCCCCCAGGCGTCGCATTTTGCATGGTGTTTAGTTATTTATGAGAAATCTTCCAGGGAGTGAATTACAGAGGTCGTGTCATTGTGGCACATGCATGTCTGTGGATACAGGGAAGCACACAAACACACAGAGGATATGCTGTCAGCTGCATTTGTGCACACAGACAGTTTGTTGCTAATGGAGGCTATTTGACTGAGAATCATTGGCTTCCATCTCGCCCTCCTTCTTCTTCTCCTCATTGTCATGAACATAATGACACATCGACTGTCAGCTGATGGTCAAGCATGGATCTCTCCTCTCTTTCTTTCTTTGCTCCTCACTCTGTCCACCCTGTTATCTCTCATTCACGGCAATTAAGCTCTGGTATGTGCTGAAGTCAAGACGGCCGGATTATTCTTTTTTTCACAAGAGACTCTCTGAGACGTTAACAGTGTAACGTCTCATTTCCTGTGCCTTCATATCCACGTGTCTCAGAATTTCATACCTGTCTACAAAAGGCATGAGCTGACATGTTAAGAAGACATTTCCCAGATAACATATCTGGCTGTAAGACATCTTGATTCTGGTCACACAGCAAGCCGTTCTGTTGATAAAGAGGCTCCTGCTCTCAGAAAATGAGGGACACTCTCAGAGGGGATGGAGAAAGCGTGTTTGTAAAAAGTGGAAGAGCTGCCGAGGGATGCAGAGGAAGCTCAAACGGTCACGGCTTTCCCTTCTCAATCATCTCTCTGACTTGGATGAATTAATACTATCCTAAAATACAGCACCAACAGAAGAGGAACTCAAATGAACTGGAATTTACAGAGTAAATTACAAAACAAACATCGTTAAAGATACACAAGTGCATACCTGCATGCATGTGTATAGCAGCCGCTGTGTTTGAGATTCAGCTTAAGCTGATGTGTTTATTCTGACTGTGACTGGTGCTAACTGGCCCTCCTCTCCTTTTCTGTCTAATTAAAGTAATCACAGTAAAATGGGCTGACTGTTGACATCTGCTTGGTTTTAGCCATTGTGACAAACTGTCAGACACACTGCGGACCCAATGCTCAGCGCTATGACCTTTCAGCTGCTCAGCATTTTCCCATAAGAGCCCCTCTTTCTTTTCCATCTCTCTCCCTCTCTGGCTATCTTTCTTCTCAGCAAATCTAACAGCCTGTCACCCCAGTCACTTTATTACCAGGCATGCATACCAACTAAAGCCACGAGCACATGGAGTGATGCTTTCTGTCTTCATATCGTGGGACATTTAACATGACCAGGCACAATTTCTGGCGAGCTGTCAGAACATGACATATACTTGACGACAAAGCAACAAGGTAGCCTTGCACGGCACAAAATACAGACACAACAACACGCCAGCAGATGGTAGAACGCACCACGCACACAAAGACATGAGAGGGATTCACTTCCTGCCTGCTCGTTAGACAATGAATAAACAGCAACAAGCTGAAATTAGTGTTTGTGCATTCACGTGTTATATTTTTCTTGTCAGCAAGCCCCATGAAAAGACCAAAACCAAGAATAAAATGATCAGATACAGCCTATTATCAGTGCCATAGACCTTCATATTGACATATAACACTGAAATTTCATTGGCCAGTGCGGATAATCACCTTGCTTACTACACACACTACACAAACAACTAAAAAAGTATGCAACATAATTGGTGGCATGCTGACCCTTTGCCACTATGGAACAACGACACTCCCAGTGACAGGTGATGTGCCATTTTCACTCCAATGTTGCAACTTTCTCTGGCATGCCTAAATAGTCTGTGATGCTGTAAAGTGTGTGAAAAGCCTAAAGAACGGAGACCAAAGAAAGGTGAGAGAATCTGGGTAGGGAGAAAGAACGGAGACAGAAAGCATAACCCGAGGCTAGCGGGTAAAAGCATTTAGCAGAACAAACAGAAAATGGGTAGGAAACTGTGCCAACTGGGTGCCGACTTAACACAGTGTAAAGGAAAGAAAGAGGAAAGAGACAAGAGGAGTTTTGGGGGGGGGGGGATACTGTAGACCTGATGAAGACAATCCAGCAGTATCCTTCAGGGATGAACACAGCACTGAGATTACACCCACTCCCAAAGTATGCACATTCGAATCCTCACACACACACCTCAGTCACTTTGATTTACAGAGGTATGCAGCTGGCTGGTATGTAGACTGTTGGGGACAGAGGGCACAGAGTGTCCGGCTCTATTTGGGTCTTATGACCTGCAGCAGTATTGGCGGTCTCATGATTTGATGGAGCGGAACACTGAAGGCCAGGGTAACAAAATAAAAATACTCTTTTGCTATGCCTACAACAGTAGCAGACACTGTATGTCACACTACATGGATAAGGACTGTTGGGAAAACTTGGGAAAGAGAGAGAGGGCTGTGTGTGGTAATGGGAGGCAGGCAGAGCAAAAGCCTTGTGAGAATTCAGAGCTGTGAATTTCTCTCTCCATGCAACAGAGGGTAGAAAGACGGTGCATTGACTGAAGGTGTGAAGAAAGTGTGTTTGTGTGCATGTTATGTGTGTTAAGCACATTCCTACTGAACCTAGTCTGAGACCTACACATATATATAGGAGGTGAAAACATGTCTGCTGGGACTGTGGATTCCTTCCTGACACAGAGCGAAAAAAATGTGTCGTCTTTAAGTGATGTTAGGGGCGTGTACAGTTCATGTATGTGGAGTCGGGTGTGTCAATGTCAACACTTCATGTATACACTTTACCGAGCTTGATGACTTGGACTGAAATCCCACTTTTTTTTGGAATCAAGGTTGTAAAAGAGCAGTCAAAGAAAGTACTGTATAGATATTTAACAGAGCAGGACTGTATATGTGCAGCTCAAGTGGATGCTGTTTAATAATGTACAGTAATACGGAGGGAAAACAACGAGTGCTGATGCATTAGCACATTTCAGCTTGCAGCCTCACATCCACACAAGCGCGTCCTTACCTTGTTAGGTTGACCAAAAAAGGGGTTGCCAGCACAGCGCTGGTTGATGACATCTCTGATCAGGTGTTTTTGTCCGTTGTAGGTGGTGAGGATGCTGATGCGGTCAGAAGGGTACCCCAACAGACGCATGTACATGTACAAAGCCACCGCATACTCTGCCTCTGCCAGGTTCTTCACAGGAAGAGAGAGAGAAAAGGATGGGGTAAGATTAGAATATTTTTAATATATAATGTTGTACACAAGTAGGGAGAGAAGGAAAATGATATTTGCGAAACTGACCTCATTAAAACCTATTGTCTATCAACACAGGAATTTAGTAGTGAATGAAAGCACTAAGATGGATTACCCAAAAACACAGGTGCCTCTTCCTATTAGTAGACCCGGGACTGTCTGCAGTGTTTGACACCTTGCTGTTCTCTTTCTCTTGTACTTTAACATCTTGCTTTAGCCCTTTCTCGCCTGTCAAGTGTTTAACTTTTCAGCCAGATAAAAGCCCACTCATTCACGCATGAGTAGCCATCTGATTTGGGTTGGAATTAATTGCCTCAGACGAAGCTCAACGCAGCTACTAGCCAGGCCAGGACAAAATGTCCCAATCTAGGATCCCCTACAGCAGGGAGCATGGCATATTTCTACTGTGGCCGTGATATTCATTAAGTGGGGAATAACTGACTGTTAGCTGATTTTTAGAGGAGTGACAAAACTCTTACATTTAAACTAGGGAAGACAAGATTTTCTCAAAATAGCTGCTGCTTGTTTTCAGATTCTATACGAATACGACTGTTAAAGGAGCTCTCAGTACACACACACACACACACACACACACACACACACACACACACACACACCCTCACACACACACACACACACAAGCAAACAGACAGAAAATGCAACACTGCCTCTATATATGTTTATTTGTATAGTATATTTAAACACACCCATTTGCTATCACTGTTGAGCTCTCATCTCCAATGCCATATGTCCATGTCCCCCAGGACAACATTATAAGAGCCTGTCCTTCAAATGGGACTAAATGTAAAGGCCAACATTGCATGCATCATTCACCCACTTTACAATCAACAAATTCCTCAGCACGAGCATGTGCATCCTAGCTCCAAGGCTTCACTGTGCCCTTCAAATGTGACCAAAAAAAGAAAAAACCAAACAAGAAAAAAGCCAACATTATGCATTATTCATCCGGTTTCAATTAAGCCTGGACTGCAGCCTCACATCTTTGATAATAATTTATGCAGCTTCATCAACAGTTCCTGATCCAGCTGCACTGGAGTCAACACATCAAACGGAGTGACAGTCTTTGTTCTTCTTCCCTTGTTACCTGTCTCCAACAGGCACATATTCATAACTTTAATGACGACACCAGGTTTGTACTGATAGAAACTGAATATTCAAGTTTGACGGTGAGTGCTCGGTATGAGCTGGAGTTTTTAAAGGGTAATTATTCAGAATCACCTACAAAATGTTAAAATTCATTCTGGCTGCGCACTTCCTGTTAAATCCTGTCCCAACATCACGTTTCATAAGGAACTACATACATCATGTTACGGAAGTAAAAACCCCACTTTATTTAATATTTAGGAACAAAACCCCCTAATTTCAGTAGAATACATATTAAAAATACCAAACGAGGTGGCCATAAACATATGCAAGAGCCGCACACATGCCTGCACACATACACATACACGGAGTAATATCTAAGTAGTCATGTGGCTGGCATTTCCAGCCTACCTCATATGCATATTTAACATAAATGTGATCTAATGCCCTGACGCTGTAAAGGCCCACTGGAGTTTGAGCCAATGGCCCGAGGCTACATGAGGACTGAGAGGATGGAGGGCTGAAACCGGGATGGAAACAGAGACGAGACAGAGGGTTAGAGAGGCTCGCACATTGTGGTGCAGATACAAACACATAAGAGGTATAAATCCAGACTACCTGTGAGTGGAGCCCACAATGCCTTTTGCTCTTATGTAATTTAAAATGTAGCTTGTGAAGCAGAAAAGTTGAGACTAACAAGCCTGGTGGCTGAGAAAAGCCATTTTCTGACAACAGAAGATGTGGATTTAGTTAAGCATCTTACTCTTTATGAGCCACTTGGCAACTTGGGAAGTTCTATCAACGGGCCGAGACTCAATATGGAAAGTGCTTTAACAAATGAGGCAGAGCAGCAGAAACAGACCTTTGGACTGTGGAGTGTTTGAGTGCATGCACATGTGTTTGTGGAAGTGTGAAGCAGAGTTGTGTTTGTTCAGCTGTGACAGGCATTCAGCGTGCACTGGATACAATTGCTTCTCTAGTGTCCAATTTATCCGTTCTGGTTCCTGGGAAAGTGAGTGTGTGTGTGTGTGTGTGTGTGTGTGTGTGTGTGTGTGTCAGACATGGTGAATGATACTGGCAATTCCCTTGAGGAGCCTGAAAATGGCAACAGGCAAATGGAGTTGAGGTTCATGTGACCTGGTGCCTCGTGAAGCACACATGGTCTGGATTTAAGAACAATAAGTAGCTTCAGGGACATGAGCATGCACAGTGCCGAATGCTGCAGCAACATTCATGAAGCACTGAGGTATGTTCATTGGCCATGCAGCTTCTGAATCAATCAGTGCCGCGTAATCGTCACAGAAACCGGTTTTTAGCTGAACTCAAGTGCTGCTGACTTTTTGATGAAGCTCTGATGTGTCCTAGTAATTGTGTTAATTGTAAAATGTAGCAAACAACTATTCTGGTAATAGCAAAAAGAATAGCTAAAAGAAGACAGAAACACAAAATAATCCAGTTCAATAAACTGGTTTCATATTATATTTCCAAAACGTTTTAGTACTTAAAATGTTACTTTTATACTAGACGGTCTTGTTGTTTTATTTGACAGTAACATTTGGGCTCCTGTGCTGGTGTGGTGCCAAAGTAAACACTTTTTTCCCCCCCTGCACTCCCCTATCAACCAACCCCCGCCCACACACAGTCTTGAGTGTCTCAGCAATGTCATGATGAAACACAATCTGGCTCCTGGTGTGAAGGACAAACCCACTGGTCTGCGCTGGGCAGCCAGTGTTAGCTGCAGACTAAGCAGACTTATGAATATATCATATGGACTGGTAGCTAAACCATTAAAATTTAAAAATGAATGAAGTGCTGTACAACAACCATTTCAGAGGAAATGGAGGCTGGGGAGGAATACTGTTATCTGTTCTGGTGGAACTAAGTGTGCATGAGTGTGTATCTGTGTAAATGAGTGTATAAATTGTGCTTGGAAACTGCCACACAGTGTTCCAACATGGTGCATGTACCTGTGCTGCAGATACGCTGCATAAAGTAAATATCCTGGGTGTTCACAGTTCTCCAAATGGAAGTAATGGGTATGGGTCCGTGTGGGTTCATGCTGTCGGCAGCAGGGTACTTACAGTTGAAAGCATGGCTCCTGTTAGAATTCATTTCCTGTTTTGTTTTAGTTTTCACAACACATTTCCAGTTTTTTATCATCTGGAAACGTTTTAGGTGAATTTCATGTCATTTAGTCTTTAGTTAGTTTGATTTTTGTTTTGGATTTCTAAAGTAGAATGAGGAGTTTGAATGTGCAACACACCTGGTGGGCAAACACACAGTTTTGCATCTACTGTACAAATAACAGTTGCACTGTGTGTATTTGTGTACTGCTACTGACCTGGTAGAAGTACGGGTTGGGCTCGGATTCTCCCACCCCGTTGAAGTCCTCCACGTTAACTAGCTGGAAGTCAAAGGTCAGGCCAGGGTTGGGCACCTGGAACTCAGGCAGTTGCTGGACATGAGGCAGGTTTCCAAGGTGTTTGTAGCGCCAGTTGTACAGGTTACACAAGCTGCGGGACAGGAAGACAGAAACACATGAAGTCTGTTCTTATGTCCTTTTTTGTGAGGAGACACTGCCAATCACTAGGACACTGTATCCTTTGTGAAACTTGTTCAAAAACTGACTCTAGCCTTATGCTCTGCCAGGCTGACCCACCTTGCACGTGCACGGCCTTGTGCATCCAGGTCTATGGTGGGCACTCCCAGGCGCACAAAGCGAGTGAACAGAGACTGCTCCATGTTGGAGTACTTCTGGAAAGCCATGTTCTTGATAACAGGAGGCAGCTGGTGGTGGTCTCCAATCATGATCCAACGCTTCAGCCTGCTGTAGCCATCCTCTGGGTTCTATGGAGAGACGAGGACATGAAAAATGATTGGTAAGAATGCATGTTTTGGAGAAATGAAATACAGGAGTCCATACTAGACTCAGTAAAATATTGTCTTTTCCATTTTAAACATTATAAGTCCAACACTGTTCAGCTGTAAATGATGCTGTATGAATTAAAATATAACCTGTACAGTCTAACCTCTGTCCACACATGTACTCCCTGTGCACGATGACTTCTCCATGTTGTCTAACTTGATTTAATTTTATCTCATCTAATGACTTGACAATATTACATATTGTACATGAAATCAGATCTTCAGCAGAGAATAAAATTTAAGTCCAGGAGGATAGTGGAGCATGAGGAGCCAGCACAGGTTTTACTCACGTGTGCGTCACACTGCCAGATTTTGATAATTTGATGTGGTTTATTTGGGTCTTGACCCCAGACAAATTTGATATACCAACCATTGCAAATCAAGATCTGATTTAATCACTGAAATTACTGATAAGGGTTGAATGGCTGGATAATGAATGGGAAGGGCAGCAGGAGGAGGAGGAATAAACATTTTCACTGTGACGTGTACCTGGCAGAACACTCTGACTGTGGCTCATAAGGAAAGAGAGATAAGAGAGGAGCTCTGGCGAGGTTTGTAGATGGGCTGATGTGCTTAATGAGCTCATCTGTAAACAGACATTAGCACTATCTCGGACAATTAGGCACAACTACCAAAGACAAGCACCATTACTGTGTTTGGAGCCCATCAGTCAGACCTTAACAGATAGAAAGTCAGAGTCCTGAGTTAAGGATTAAACGAGTCTTGATGTCAAAACTTAGGCCTGGCAGGGAGTTTTCAGGCAAGGCATGGCTGTAGCTTTTCAATAATCTAGATTAACAACAAAAATTACCAGTTTTAGTCAAAAAGCTAGCACATCATATGTTAAAGTTTTAATATCTAGTCAGGATGGGGTTACCTGTAACAGGAGGGGGATGAAGGTCTCGATCTCCAGAATCTGAGCAGCTTCTTCCATCAGGATGTTGTCATACTGATGAAGAGAATAAACAATTTAAACCAGGTCATTATATAAAAGCTTAACCATGGCTGCTATCTTTATGTCAACTGAGAGGCGTCTACCTTAAATCCCAGCTCCACCAGGTCATGGCGTTTGAGTGCAGCGTGCGTACAGGTCATGGCGATGATTTTGGCTTCTTTCACTAACAGATACTTGGAGCGGTCCAGTCCACTCCTCAGCAGCTCGAACGCCCGAAACTCCTTCCAGGGTGACAAGAGAGAAAGTGAGGGTCAGCAGAAATGTTTTATCAATAAATAGTACAAATAGTAAAAATCAGGAAACAGCAACCCAGGCAATTAAAGATGACCTCTGGAAAAAACTTTCATGTACTTGTGACTGAAGTTAAGTTTTGCTTTCATGTTTTGTACATGGGGTTATGAGGGGAAACTTAAATGGCACACTGGCAAAATGATGGATGATTACTGTCAAAGATGATGGATAAGATGCTCATCTAGGGTGAAATAATCACACCTCCAAAAGGAATGAGTCAGAGTTCAATAATCAGAGACACAACCAATACATCTTTGTGTCTACCCACATTTCAAAATGTGAAATTTGAAAAACTTTAACCCTCTGATAGCTCCAACCGTCTCCACTTTTGATTCCCTGGAGATGTCTCAACACTCCAGCGTACGAGACATCCTCCCCGCCTTTTAATTAAACACATTATTGTCCCCTTTTCCCATGATGCAGTGACACACAAGACAGCAAGCCACAGGGCTGCTCTGCA
Organism: Chaetodon trifasciatus; assembly: GCA_037975065.1. Classification (NCBI taxonomy): domain Eukaryota; kingdom Metazoa; phylum Chordata; class Actinopteri; order Chaetodontiformes; family Chaetodontidae; genus Chaetodon; species Chaetodon trifasciatus. The sequence continues at coordinate 1,466,340 of JBBMOE010000021.1, forward strand.
GGGAGTATACTGAGTGTAGTTTGCTGTTCAATAACTGCAGCTTGAAGAGCACAGATTTTCTCAGATGGTTTATACTGGAATGGAAAATGTAGTGGCCAGTCTTAACACAAAATATTAATCAGTTCACTTCAGAGTGCCGATATCATGGCACTATGAAAAGCACGCTTCGAGGGGGGTATATGGGTAAACAGGCATGCTATTTTCAGGTTGCCACACTAGCTGTGTATATGTAGGGAAGGGAGAGAGGGAAGGGAGAGGGGAGAAGTAGACTCGGACAGCGCTGGGGTATAAATATTTGATGTGTTACTATTTTAGCATTAATATTAAACCGATCAAAACATGCAATATTGATGAGATCTATTTTTAACCCCCGTGGCTCCAGAGTGGTTGAAGGGTGAAATCAAGACGGTAAGGCTTCACGGACACTGAGAAGAGATGGAAGAGAGGAAAAAACAAAAAGGAGTAAACAGCGGTAAGGATGTGGTGGGACTGCAGAGGAGGAAACGGGAGACGTCTGTACAGGAGGAACCCAGGAGGCACACTGTGCATCTGTCTGTCGAGCAATAAATTCTCCGGATATTCCTCTGACAGCTTATTCCAAACTGCTTTTACATTTGAAAAGGCAGACAGATAAGCAAATTCAGCAGAATGGTGCTTTGTCTACCCTGCACACCACAGACAGCAATACCTCTTAATGGGTGTACAGATTTCACTGCAGCAAGGGTGAGGCTGAGGGAGGAGGGAGAGGTGCTGTGATGCAGAGATACAGAGGCCAGCCAGATAAATCAAGGTCACCACACATGTTGGGATATTACCTCCGGCCAATAACTTCTTTATTGCTTTTCTGAGACCTTCTTGGTATTCCCATAAATCTGAAATGTTATTGTTATCCCTGTAGAAATGCTCGATGAGCTCTGTGTGTGTGTTTGGGAGTGCAAAAGAGCGTGAAACAGAGTGACAGAGAGAGTAAAAAAGATAAGTAGTAATAGCCTTCATCACTTTGTTGTACCGCTTATCTTTTCAAAAAGAGTCAGCCATTATATCTACAAATAAACAGCACACGTGCTGCGAAGCAACTTACGAGAGAGACGCAAAAGTGGCAGAAGAGACCACTGACTGTTAATCCACATCAACGTGTCACTATGGTGGCCAGGAAGGCGCAGTTAGTTGTGCATGGGAGACTGTGCAACACCTGGACACACAGCTGGTCTACCATCAAATACAGCTGACATTGCCTGTGTGTGTGTCTGTGTGTGTGTAGTAAAAGAAGTAAAAGAAGGGAAAGGGCTCTACGTTTACCTCAGATAAGATGGAGATGGTGTGTGTGTGAGATGTGTGCTTCTACACATGTGCTTGGTTCCTGTATGAATTTTAATGTTAAGTACATTGAATTTAACTGTGATGACATGTGGTCTATAAATAAAATTGCCTTGCCTTACTGCACTCAAGTAACCTCCTTACATCCCACTGGGTGCTGCTCAGCAGTGAGGGAACTAGTACACTGTGTGTGTGTGTGTGTGTGTGTGTGTGTGTGTGTGTGTGTGTGTGTGTGTGCGCGTTGTTCCTACCTCCAGCTGGGTGAATATTTTCTTGATGTGGCGGTAGCAGCCCTCTGCGATGTCCATGTCCTCCTCATATGACCGGCCCTTGAACACAGGCTGGGGGGCATTGGAGAAGTACTTGTGGAAGGGAAAGTGCGCAGCCACAGCCTGCACCTCCACTGTCTTGCCCTGTTTAGGCCTGACTTTACTCATGTACTCTTCCCAGCGAGATATCACCTGTAGTGGGTGAAGAGAGAGCAGACAGTCAGTCCTCTGAATGTTAAGCGGCTGAGTGATATAGTATGCGTTTAGTGCATATTGGAGAATCTCACACATCCTTGTAGCTTCTATGAATTTGGTTTTTATGTATTTATGCTGCATGAGTGCGCAGTGGGTGTTCTGCATGGCTCTGCCCAGCCTAAATGGTGCATGCTGTATTTTATCTAAAATAATTCGACCATAGCAAAAAAAAAACAAAAAACAGAACAGATAGCCTCACTTGTTTAAAGGTACCCCTGCTGAGCACCTAATAAACCAGCTTCAACCAAACAGCAGGGTAGCCTAGTTCTAAAAATACTGCACCCCTGTGATAAACAACTTGAAGGATAGCATTAATGAATCTGCTAGAGGACTCAGCTTAATCGTGTGTTAAGTATCTGTCTGTATGGACTATTACAGCCCCCAGTGAAACCTTCTCCACATGTGCTCTGTTATCACAGATCGATGACAGAGGAGTCTGCTCACGGTCAGAGATTCGCCACACTGAGAACTTCTTGACATTTACAACTTCAAATGTCACAGCGCTACACTGCTGGCAATTCTTCAGAGCTAAAATAACTCAAGAACTCAGCTAAAATGAAGCGTGGGTTGACAATCTCCATGCAACATTAAATAAGGAAGGTGTACAATATCGTGTGTGTGTGTGTGTGTGTGTGTGAGTGAGACAACTGACAGACTTCTGGCAAGGTGCAAAATTGGCAGCATGAACATCATCAGACATGAACTGTAACCCTAGAGCTCCAGTAACATCCATGGTATTAAGTATTAACTATGGCTTTGACTCACCAGACAACTGTCTGCTATAGGACCAAAACTAAAAACTATGTCACTGGCATCTTTACACTGATTTTATATGTCTCGTATTACTGTTGTGATGTGATACTTGAGTGACAGAAGAGGAAAAGGTGGGATATAAACTTGAGCTTCCCTTTAACGCCGAAGACAGACAGCTCCATCCTGCACTTCGTTATGTTACAAATGTCTATTTTAGAAGCCTTCTAGCAAAGCATGAGAGTGCAAGTAAGTAATTGTCTGCAGTGGCATTTCTCCTGCAGCCCGAGAGGACAGCGATAATTAGGTGACAGGAATAAACAGGGTTGAGAGTGATTCTAGGTATTTGCAGTCTAGGCAAAAAGAGCAGTGAGTCTGGGGAAAGGAAACTTTAATACTGACTGGATTTGATTGGCATGAATCTGTCTGAGCCACAGAACAGACTGTACAGAAATCTATTCTAATTAATTCAGCAAAATTTCTCCTGGATACCCTCAACTCATTCTCTCTCCCTCTCTGTCTCCCTCTCTGTCTAAGTCAATATTAGTATCTAAAAGCACATTTCAGGAATGTTTCGTCGGACTGAAGGAAGCGACTGACTGTCTGGACTTTTGAAAGGTTTGTTTTGCTAAACCTGCATGCATAGAGGAACTGTACTGGACATTAGACTCACTTTACACACTAGAGGTGGACAATATGGCCAAAATCCACCACGTATATACAATCACACATATGCAACTTTATTTCACAGTCACAGTGCATCAGGATAAAGTAATAACGTGCCATACTTCATCACACCTCACTATGTTCTTCTTTTATTTGGAGCGTCCATACAAACAAAAACAACACCTGGGTTAAACACAAAAGACTAAAAACAGTAGACCTAACTTCCTTTCAAAATGGAGGCTTTAAGTTTCCAAATGAGAACAACAGAGATGGAATAGAGGAACATTATCGCCATCAACTGTCACTCTCACATTACATGAGAACATGGTACGCAGTCCTGCAGCCCAAATCACATGACCTTGTGAGGCAGCTGGATTGCTACAACGCTGTACAGGTTGAAACACTTCTACCATTGCACGGTACATACCGTCATACCGGACACCCCTGATAGGCACCAACTGATCTTACCTGGTAGAGGTAGAAGTGTCCAGCAGTCTCACAGGTGTAAGAGACATCTCCCGGGACATCCAAGCTCTCCTGTAACCTCCCCACCTCTCTGAGGAGCTCCAGTCTTCTGGCCAGGACATAGTTTACCCTGCCATACCTGGAGACAGACAGACAGACAGACAGACAGACAGACAGACAGACAGACAGACAGACAGACAGACAGACACAGCACAGCACAGTTAGTTGACAATCTAAACAGTTTACCGTCTTGTATAGGGAGTTAAAAGGAAACAACTGGTGTCATGACCCAAGTTCATCGGCCTACATGCTGCTATGGCAACCCTGACAGAGACCTTCAACAAACTGCTGCCTGTAACTGGGTTTCCATCCAAAACTGTTATCAAATTTGGAGAACACTGTCAGAAGAAATCGTGAATGAATGCTTGTTTCCATCCACTACTGTAATACAATTATTGGGAGTTCTTGATTGCATTGAGATAAGCATTAGGTGGCACCAATTATCCAGTCGTAAAACCATTACACCATTCCAGAAGAAGGGCACCGGTCCAAGCACAAACGGTGGGGGAAAAAAAAAAAAAAAAAATTAGAAAACATAATGGAAAAAAAGACATTTCTGTCTGTCTCACATATAAATGTGAGGAGGATTAAATCAGATCCCTGTGGAGTGACAGAGACATTTTAATCTGCAGACACATCTCTACAAGTCAGATAAATGTTCGCTACATCAGAACTCCATCTCCCATTTCTGCAGGTCTTTCCATTCACATCAACCTTTTCTGATGCAAAGTGCACATAACAATCCGTTGATGGAAACACGGCTGGTGCGGATTCAACCTGTGATTAGATTTCCGCTGTAGCATCAGATTGCTAAATGTCCATGAACGGATAAGCAGAACGCAGTTAATCACAATCTAATGATCGCTGAGCTGTGCCCTTTGCTGACAGCAAGCAGGTGACGAGAAGCCCGGTCGTCAGTACAGTGCAGTATTTAACAGAGTAAACTATATTGTAAACATGATCCAGTGGAGGACAGAGGTTTAAAGAGGGCCATGGCTGTCCTTGACCGTACACAAGGTTTGTTTAAGTTCTATCATGCATCCTATTGTGCAGCTAAACAATGCTGCTTAAAAGCAATTATCAGGTGGCAATGAGACAAGCAGCATGTACAGGAAGACAGGAAGTGGGAGGGGTCACAGGGTAACACTGGAGGTGAACTCTATTTTTAGAGCCTCTGCAAAGATCCTCAGTCAGCAGATGACTCAAAGACAATCACAGTGCTCTGCCTGTTTGGCCTGAATAAAATTAAATAAAAATGGGGAGTGACCTTGCCTCCCAGGCTGACAGACCTGTGATGCTGCTGAGAAAGAAAACCCAGAATAGACACACAGGTGTGAAAATCAGCATTTATCAGGAAGACTGGAATTTAAAAAAATAAAATCCAATATATATAAAGCTTGCACACACTGCAACCACTGTGCATGAACCTGAATGAGGATGCTGCATTTAATTTCGTCCTAGCGCACACAGACAACTTAACATATAACTTGCAGATTTTAGAAGACCTCTCCTATACCGCAATCAACGTGCACTCTGACGATCTCATTAAAACAGCACAAAATTCATCATGAAATACAGGGAGGCATTGTTAATTGATGGTGCTGCAGCTTCCCCTTTGTCTGCTTTCTACTTTGTCATCTCGTATACAGTGTTAATTAAAACTTGCTGGCTCTCTTCTCTTGCTGGTGTCAGTGGGGTGGAAGGAGTGTGGAGTCTGCATGTTGTTAGGAGGCAGGCGGGAACATATTAAATGCTGCAAGCTAAAGCTCTTTCTTTTATGTCTGAGTTGCTGCATAATTTAAGAACGTAACAGACTGCTTCCATGTGCAGACCCCGGCTCCCATACGCTGCTATTCGTACACACTGCACAGTAGTCATACACAGAGTACTGCAAATGAGCGACATGCATCACCCCACCCTTCCTCCTCTGGAAGGATTGCTAAGAACCATAGGGTGCAATTTGCTCAGTGCCACAGATGAATAAGGTGGTAATTAACAACGTAGGCTATAAGGAAATTATAAATAGTAACGGCATAAAAACTTGATATTCAGTAACACTGAGCTATTTATGTTCAGGCCAAAAAACTTTGCTAGCCTACCCCCTCATCAAAAAAAAAGAAGGTTGTGTCTGATTCATCTAATAACGGTGTTAAATATAGCAGCAGTCATGTAGAACTGTAAATGTTTCGGGTATCTTGAGGTAATCTCTCTTTCTTAAGTCTGTCATGAGTGCTGAAAGTGCGCTCCTCTCTTTTCCCATCCCACTATATCTCAGTGGCAAGAACTGAGTCACAATCCTTCAAGGCATCTCACACAGGCACACACACACACCCTGGCGTTTACACAAAGACATGGGTGAGAGAGCTGGGAACTGCTGGGGCTTCCTTAACAAGACTCTAGTGGTTCCTGTCTGAGGCCATTTGTTCTGCGGCCTGCCACCAGAGCTGTGCAGTATGAAGACGAGCAGCACTGTATGTTTTATGTGTCCATTAGTGTGTGGACAAAGAAAGTTCTAAAACAACTAGTGTTAAAACTTTGCTAGTTTTATTAAATCACAGTTAGGTGATGTCACCCACCACAGATTTAAGAGGGTTCCTTCCTGACCTGAACTAAACGGTATGAAAAACCTGAAATGAAGCGTGTTTGTTCATGTGATTATTTATTTATTCATATATGTATTCATTCAATTATTCAGACACATTGTTGTAAATGAATTAATTATTAAAGGGCCTAATGTGTTTGGACTACATTACTGAAACTACTGTAGATTATGTTTTCTTTTTATGGGTCAGCCATAACTGCAACATAACTGAAGACACATGACATTAATGCTAAAATGATTGAAAAACATTGTTCTTAAAATTGTTTTCATCCCAAAATCCACAGAGACTTTTATTCCTACTTTGTTTAAGAAATGAAGAATTATGTGTGACGTTTAATCAGCCCTGGAAAAACTGTTCTAAAATCAGATATCTCATGCCTGCTCTAAACCTACTCATCCCTCTCAACAAGTAGTTAATGGTGGCTACTACGAATGCTCTTGTGGTGCAGAGCAGTGACGAGAGGGTTAAACAGACAGGAACTGCCTCTGAGTGCAGGGCTACGGGGAGAGATCCCTTTCACTGGCCCAGAGGCCTGAGAGGCCAACGATGCCTAATGAAGATAAACCAAGTCCGTGGCCTGGCATATGGGAGTATCGAGTGGCCCCATCACTGTGTTGACTCATACTAACTATGTATGTGGACAGCTGGGCTGCTTCTTCCTACATACGTATTTGCGTGTGCGTGTGCATGTGAGTTGTCTTCTTTGATCAAATTGCAGCATATATGCACTATAACTCTGTAACCATGCGTTGAATGCACTTCCACACATGCATGTGTGAATTCAAGTTGTCTCAATTTTCACATGAGCCTTCCTGTTTGTCTATCAGCATGTGTGTGTGTTCTCTCTCCACCTGTTCCCCGCTGTCCTCACCTGCTGAAGTCTTTCTCAGTCTCCAGCTCCTCTTCTCCGTGGCCCAGACGAAGGAGGTGGCGCTCGTCTATGTCCAGGGCCATGATCTTTTCAAACAGCTGGTTCAGAGCCTGGTGGTGTCAAAGTAAACATGATCAGATGTGGGAGTCTTGCTTTCAGTGTCTATGAACGTGTTCCAATTCTTGATAGAGTACTGTTGGTGTGTAATACCTGAGGTGTTTAGCATGCTATAAAGTGTCTATTCCTGTATAAGGAATATAAATTCAAGGGGAAACTATTATTCAACTATGAGATTTTTCATCATTATACCCAGCTATGTTTTTTGTGGCCAAGGTTCCTTTGGCAGGCATCCACTGGTGCAGAATAACAGTAGATTACTTTATGATTAAATTCTGAGGGAAGACTGGGGCACAAGGGAGCTTCAATGTTAATTTTTCCTCCATGGTTTGAATATGACTAATGCCTGATTAATAGGCTGCTCTGAGTACAGGTACAAGCTCTAAACTCTCCACACAGCTTCACTGTGTTTGAGCAGGGTGAAACTTCTCTGAGATCAGAGATGTGCTGATTTGGTTTGTGTGTAGATTGTGTCGTGTGTTCACCTGATTCGAGTGTGTGACTATGAGGGTCCTCTGCTCAGGGAAGTTGTGATAGAGGTTTGAGATGATCTGAACGGCAACATCCGTCTTTCCAGTACCTGGTGGTCCAACAACCTAGGGAACGAGCAGGAAGTGAAGAAGGAAATGGAACATGTTAACAGAAAGAAGCAGAGGAGAAGATAAGCACAATCAGAAGTTAGGTCACAGTACAAAGGCGCTTGCCTTGGAGACACCCTAGTGGTTGTGACAGCTAGGCCATGAGCATGTCAGAACAGGCTAGGCTGGTGCCCCATCGTTAGCAGTGCTCAGATATATCCAATGCAACAAGGCTGTGGTGCTGCCTGGCACGCCGAAACCCAGTGACTGCACAGATGGGCGCAGACACAAAGAGCTACTGAAAATGCGGAAAATTTATCGGAGGCATAAGCACTGCATCTCTCAAGCCTCCCTCTTGTACTCATCTGAATGCTAATAGCACTTCATCTCTGTGTAGAAGTTACAATGTTAATTAGCCTCATATTTACTGAACTGGGGGGAATAGCACATCTAATTTACTAAATAAATATTCATGAAACAGGTTGGTCTTAGTATGGGCATCTCAGGTGAGTAGTTTTGGCTAAAACAGTAAGCACAATTAGATATTCCTGCATAAATCAGTACATAATCAGCCCCTTGGTTTCCCTACTTGAAAGTGGAGTAGAATGTGAGGTAGTGCGTGTGTGTTATGGCTCCAAACGACTGTGACATATGCCAAGAAGGAAGGTTAGAGGGGGTGTGGAGAGGAGCAGAGAAAGGCATGCATGCAGAGTTGTTTTATGACTCTGCTGACAGCCAACTTGCCATATTTACCTCGGCTAGCTGCACAATAAATAACTCAGACCCCACCGCCAACTTCCAATCACCACATCTGAACGGCAATTTTGTCATAACGGTGCGTAAACAACAGTATACTGGAATAACATAGTTTTGGATGTGTGCATGGACGGGGTGCATCCATAGCTGTAATCCTGTGTCACTTTATGTGTGGTTGACTATTTCATTTGCAATGCCAAAATTACAGCGAGGGTTCAGGGAAATTTGTCATCCCTCTACATGAGTGATGGAGATAGGGACACCGAACTGCAGCATATTTACTGGTGAAGGAATTCCCCAGGTGTACATCACTGAGATTAATGGATGCAAATCTTTGGCTTTGGAACAGTGAGCTGAAACAGTGTGCAGCTGCAGGATCAGCACTCACTGGACTGACTCGAGGCTTTGCCCAGGCAGCAGCACACCCAAGGATACGCTGATGACTTTAAAACAAAGCTCGTCCTTCTAATTACGTCCAAAATGTTTGGATCTTTTTCTGTTCATAGAATAAAGTTAGAAATGAACAACAAAATCAAACATTAGGTTGTGTGGGGTATTTAAGTTTAAGTTAATGTTACCATTTTCTATGTCGCTTTCTATGTTTCTAAGTTTGGATGGCCTGTGTTTAGTGTGTATATATATATATATATATATGTGTGTGTGTGTGTGTGTGTGTGTGTGTGTGTGTAATAAAAACATGAAAGAACTAGTCCTTACCATGGTGAGTCCTGGTTGCATCCCGGCTCGAATGGCTTCGATCTGAGTCGGAGTGAACTGAATTGTATTCCTGTGAGAAATGTACATTACTGATATTAATAAATCAAGTAATTAGTTGGAGATACTGAACAGCCTTGACAGCATAAACACATTTTTAATCAAACGCTTTCATTATTATTTTTTAAGTTTTGTTCTGATGTTTTTTGAGACCATCTAAAAGGATTGTTAAGCCAGGTCTTCCCCGTGGACGTGTTGTTTCCATCAAGATTTAAATATCAAAGTGCAAACCGCAAATGCTAAAACACCACCAGACCGATCTTAAATTTTCATGAAGGGCAATTATTTTGCGGCGTTATAATTAGTTCAGGAATATTAAAGCCTTTTCTGTTCACCTTTAATTGCATAAAAATTTACAAGTGTAGGCGTAACAGCAGCCAAAATAGCACGACAACATTACATGGCGAACAAGTTGGAGGAGATATCATGGAGACTAACATCTGACGGGGGCCTCTGTGCTGTTTTATACCATAAAGATGTTCTGGATAGAGGTTAAGGACTTAAAGTATGCTCCAATATAATACGCACTTTTTGTATGCTAGTTAAGGTGTAACTACTTTTAAAGAGGTCAGCAGACTGACTTCAGAGAGAAGTCAAAGTTTATCCAAACACTGGACAACTTTTTGACGGCCTTGATCTCTTACCGTTTGGGCTGGTTGTAGGGATACGGTCCACGGTTGGGGGTGACGTAGGGCTCAACGATCAAGGTCATGTCTCCCTCTTTGTCCTCCTCTTCTTCATCATCATCATCATCATCAGCCTTTCTCTTCCTCCCCTTGTCTGTTTTGTTTGAGTTGGGAAACGTGATTCTAATAAAGCAAGAAAGAGAAAAAAGGGATAACAGGGATTATTATGGCCATAATATAATATAATACAATGTGGCATCAAGTGTATCTAGTATGCAAATTAGCAAGAAAATAAAATATGAATGTCTATAAATGTATTTTGATGAAGGTAAATAAGCTTCAGACTGTGCCTTTATCATTTGATTATTGGGTCGTCGCCTTTTACCTGAAAGGGAAGACTTGCAGTTCGGGGTTCTCCTCCGTCACTTTGATGGTGTAACCAGGGAAACATGAACGCAAATGGTCCAGGGACAGAAAGGTGTCATTGAAGTCCAGCGTGGAGATCTGGTTAGGCATTTTGGAGTAATGGGCACTGCCTGGGTCACCATAGCCTAGGATGATGTCGTGGAGCCAGTCTGGGACAACACACTCCGTGTTCATCAGGTTTCTGATGGTCTCTAGCACTGCCTAAAACAGAGAGACAGACAAATATGTGACGGATATCAAATCAATAGACTGCAAAATAAGGATTTGAAGGGGGGAAATATAACTGAGGCACATCAGACAACAGACTGCCATCCCACAAGAGATGGTTAAGCTGGATAATAATAGCTTTGTGGTGGGCTGATGGGACAGCAGGTAATTTGTACGTCTGTCAATTAGATTTTAATGAGCTGCAACCTGTCTAATACCCTAAGCATCAAAAATTGGGAAGGGAAACATGTTTACTTTTATCTCTGCCACACATCAAAGATGGAGAAGAATGTTTCTTGCATACCCATTAGTTCCTGTGTTTAAATTTATTTAAAAAAAAAAGAAAAAACAGAATCATCTGTCATTGCTTTGGCTGTGAAAGACAGAAATGGGTGGGTGGACCTGGAAACAGCAGATTTGACAAAACCGCAATTAGAAGCTCTCAAAAAAAAAAGAGTGATAAAAAAGTATAATGGTTTTGCGTATGATTAACATTAAAAAAAAAAAAAAAAAAGATGGAGCAAAACAACATGAAAAGGAATTTTTAACAAAAGTTTCAAACACCCACGTGGATGACTTTACTAAGACCTGCAGAAAACTTTAACATCCATGGAAATGTAGATTTGCTACAGAAAGCATAACAGTGCAATGCTGGCGTGCTGCCACGGGGGGGTTCTTAAAGGTGAGCGAGAGGTGGGGTTACACATGAATATCCAATATCCTCTCACTGGGATCATTGGGGGGGCCTTGAGGTGGCGGCAATCTCAGAGCTGCCCTGGCCCCAACCTTAGAGCTACAACACCCGAGAGAGTATAATATGTGCGATACATCACTCTGGGGTGGTGTTGGTAGGACCAAAGCTCAAGGTCTGAAGATGAAGCACTCAAATACAATGTGCACAGAAGGCTGAGCTGTGAGCTGTGAGCTACAGCGTTGAGTCCAAACCTTGAAATTGTTCTCCTTGGGTTTGCGTCTCATGATGATGTTGAAAGTCTCGTACGGGTCTTCGGTGGCGCTCTGAATACTGCTGGTCATGTCCTGTTGATACTGGTTTGGGTCCAGCCAAACGCGGAACGTTCTGGCGTCTCCTCGCAGCTTCGGCTTTGGATCGGGTCCTAGACCAGAGTGGTGGGGAGGATACGATAAATATAGAAGCAATAAATCTAAACTTGTATGCCATTTTCCAAGTCACTGTTACAGAGTGTACACCTAAATGTCCCAAAACAATAACACAATTAAATACGACGTGGTAACCTTAATGGTGAGGTGGAATATATGTAATATATATGCTGATAATTTTAGCATAGCAATTTCAGCAGCTCTAAACTAAACAGAAAACAGAAATCTAACATAAAATGTTCAAAACACAAACACTTTATCAGCCAATTCAAAAACAACGATTTCAATAATCATCTCCATCATATCCTTAGATTAAAAAATAAAAGCCTTTAAAAAGAGCTCACCCAGGCCTGATTTGGAACAGTACTATGACCCCTCGGGAGGAGGAATTAGATGTAGATGCTTGACTGACAGGCCCTGGGCGTTAGGCGTACTCCCACAGGGTGCATGAGTGGTGCAGCAAGTGCAGCTTTCACAGATATCTAAATAGATCTTAGTATGGAGCTGCATGACACAGAGCAGGAGAGTGAAACCCAACCCTGTAGACCTCTGGTGCGTGTGCCCATCAATGCATACATCTGTCTGTGTGCACATGTATTCAGCTATGTGGGGATCATCAAATGCCCCTTACTAAAATGAGAGTGGCAATACCTTAAGAGTGGAAGTTGCACCCTCAGCACCTCAGGATAATAATGTGGACAGCTGGGCCGAGGTGTGTGAGGAGTTAAACGAGTATGTGCCATTGTATGAGGTGATCAGTTATTAAAAGGTAGGATTAAATCAATACACGGTTTAAACATGTTGTGTTGCATTTGCTCACATAGAATTAGTACGTGTACAACATCATATTCTACACATTTATTCTGCATTTGAGCAATCCAGTTTTATAAGACATTATGTGAGATCATCAGTGTCTCACAATGCACCTCTCAGCTCGTGTCTCCCCACACCTTCACCAGGTGCCCAGTGATTTATGTGACATCACCCCACCACTCAGTTAGGCAGAGTACCACTTAGCCCTGTTGGGGATCTGAAAGTTTAACCAAGTCGACATTGGTGGGGCATGTTCCCTGGCAGCATGTCTATTTAGAAAGCCCTGCCCTCTGCATATTTAATCTAAACAGATGAGGGAGGATAGGGGAAAGGGTGCTTCGGTGCATGGAATGGACACATGTTCCCACTGGGGGAACACTTAGAATAGCAGGGATGTAGAGTAACTTAGGTGAATCAGCCCCTCAGAGGGACCGCTTTGGGCTGTGGGGAAGAACACGACACGGTAAACAGAGTGGATCATGTTACCGTATGAACATATTTCACTTTCCAGGAAAGACCGGAGATTCGAATGTGGTCTGAGGGGATTCCTCCTGTGTGACACTCTATGATGACAGCAAATTTTAAGGCTTTCATGAGCAAAATGCGGTGACTTTCACATAAAATTTTACGCCGTCTAGAATCTGCTTTCTAATGTTAGAACGCATTGTTGCTGGCAATACCTTGCTTCAGAGATAGAGCTGAGCGCTTCCTATATGACCCATTACCTTTTCCTGTAGGACAAGCACATTTGGTGTTCTCTTACAGAAGCACATCTATCTCCATACAGCCAATGCAGCTCTTCAGTTAAATCCAATAAATAAAGCAGGGGGCAGGGCCCAGAGCTCTCAGGTGTTGATGCTGACCTCAGGTTAATGGAATGTTAATGTGACCAGGTCGGGTCTCGGTGTGACAGTCGCCATGACAACACCAGTCTGACTCTATGGAGAATCTGTTGGTGGAGGTGACTGTGTAAAGGAGGTCTGATGTGTGGATGGATGTCATGTGTCTTGGGTGTGTAGGTAGACAGGCAGGCGCACATGTGAGCGTACCTTCTTCAATGACACGTCCCTTGTCATCCAGCATACCCTGCACCTCGCAGCCTCTCACGTACACCAGGCCGGTCTGCTCCACGAAGGGCTGGCGCCGGTCAAAGCGTGTGCCGTAGGGCAGGTTGGGCCGCACCGTGATCAGAAAGCAAACGTCATGCTTCCGCAGCCCTACGGGGAGTGAGGACGGAGAGACAGGTTAGTGAGAGAGAAAGAGGGAAAGAAAGAGCTTTAGAGGCACAGCAAGAGTTAGAGAGAGAAAAGTGCAGAGGGAGAAAGAAAGAGGTGATGGGGGAGTGAGGCAGAGTAGTCGTGTTCGGGAGTTTAGAGATGCAAGAGAAACCGCCCTGTCAGCATTTGCCTAATCTTTAAAACATGAAGCTCTAATTATACGATAGGGAAATGGCTCGTGGATGGAAGGAAGTAATACTTCATGCCTCCACTGAATTACAAAAAAGAAAGTAAAACCATAAAAGTGGGTATAAAGAAAGTGAAGACATCAATTTGGGATACATTAGGCCAAATTTTTTTTCTTCAATCCGGCGATCACTCTATTACTTCTACAACATGGGCCCTCTGAAAGAACCCATTTATTCTCTATATTAATTAGTGCAATACACCATTGGCATACACCGTGTGAATATATCCTACATCTTTCTCTGGAGAGCGATAGCAGTGGGCTCCATTGTGCTTTCTATGCTACCAGTGAATCAATGTCTTTCAAGGCTGACAAGCACCTGTTAACATTATCTACAGTGCCCTTATCAGCCACACAGATGGATAGAGAGGAAAACGACCAAAAGATAAAGCAAAGAGGCTCGGTGTCGAGGCTACACAGAAACAGCGTGTCTTCACAGAGACATGCGGGTAAGGGTCATGAGTCAAGGCCCACTGGGATGGAATAGAGTGGTGAGGGAAGACTTTATGGAGGTTATAAACTGTTTACTATGAGGACTCTTAGAAGACACAATAAGAGACAAAAGAGGAGAAGATGTAGCAAGGAAACGAAAGGGGAGGGTGGTGCTGTGTAATAGATCAAATATGTATGAGGATGCATTTCATGTTGAATTAATACTTGAAACGATGGACAGGCACACAAAAACTATTACCTTCCCATTCGTGCTTGATATGATCTTGTACATTGAGGTTGACGGTGACATCAGCTCGCACGCGGGCGGGCCAGCTCTCGCCGATGTTCGGCTTGGCAACCTCGACGATAGAGAAAGAGGTGATGGTCTGAGCCATCCTGGCCCAGCCCCCGAACACCACACCACCGTACTCTGATTGCCTGTGTCAAGGGACAGACGCAACAAGAAGTCAGACAAGCGCTGTGGGCTGTTGTCAAGATTGAAATCAGTTGGATTTAGGGCAGCACATGGCACAACTGCTTACTTATTTACTTTCGCAGGAACAACAAGCAAGTCGCTACATCGCTTGACATAATGGGAGCACTTATTATGTTAAGCAATGGGTTTCCAAATGTGGTGTACCAAATGTCACAGTCTTTTAATAAAATATTATCATTGTTCCATGCCACCATGCAAGAGGTAGACAGAAGATAAGAATCATCATTCATTGAAGTAAAGAAAGTGTGCTGTAGCGGAGTTAATGAGAGAAATTTGTTCTACTTAGGCAGACAAAGAAAGCAGAGATGCATATCAGTGTGTGTACAAAAGTCCTATTTCAAACTCAGAACCTATAAGTTCAGGATGGTGTTTTTTATCTTATTATAACATTTATTATCACAATAATTTCTTCAGATCTTTGGATTTTCAAAGAGTACGGCTATGTGACATTAAAAGAAATCAACATTATCAATGTTTAAACACCTTAAACGTGAGAAATTTCAGTTTTTGAGAAAGAAAACGATGAGAGATTCTGGATCGTTTCCCATAGCTTCACAGAATTGAGGACGTCTCACCATGGTTTCATACGCCACACCACGTCTTCTATGTCCTGTCTGATCTCATAGGTGGACTCGAGACGAAAGAGGTTAAAGTTCCTCAGCAGGTAATCGTGGAGTGTCAGGAACTGGAGATTCAGCTTGGGCAGTGCCAAACAGCCTGCGTCAAACAGAGACAGAGTGAATAATAATCTGAATGTGTGAATAACTGCACATGCACACTCCTAAAATGAATCAATATAAGGTCATATAGCATGTTGTTTCTCTACAATAACTAAAAATCAAGGTTGAATGGCCAAAAATACACGTAGTTCTTTCTATAATATCAACTGTGTAAAGTGTAGCTTCTACACAAGACTGCTGCCACAGCCAAAGAGTAATATGCTTAAGGGATGCTGCTTGAACGATCAGTGGTTTACGCGTTGTTGAAGGTGTCCTTGCCAACTAAAGAGGATTCCCCAAGAGAGAGGTGCCAGTTCAGTGCCAGATGAGTGCCCTTAAGATAAGGGATAAGGCAAGGCTGCATACTTGTATGTATGAGACGCTGAAAGCAGCATGCGTGCCCGTGCGTGCACGTCAACTCACACAAACACACTCACACAGACTAACACAATCACACATGCAGACACACACCTTCGCCTGAGTAGTACTCCGTCGGGACGATGTTCTCATCCCAGATTATCTTCTCTGTTGGATAAAGGGGCATCTGGTTAAGTTGCTCAATCTGAGAGATTCTGCGCTCATGACGGGACACCTGTGTGCGAGGCAAAGCGAGGACGACGCAGAGAGGACACAGACACAGACGGAGAGAAAGTGGGTTAATGAACAAATGCCCCCCCTGCCCCTTTGGCTCATTGTCTACGATCTTTATCTTCTCTCTTACTAGAAAACAGAGCGGGAAATGAAGAAAAAACATTTCCACAAAATCAGGTCACTCGACAAATCTGTTACATCACGGCCCGGTAAACGTCTGGTTTAACTGAAGCCTTTCATCATCCTCAGTGTGGTCGTGGTGCTAGACATCAGCTGGCCAGTGTGTTTTATCGTGTGTGTGCTTGAAAAGGAGTAAACGCAAAGGATGCGTTAAGGGATAAACATTTATACATATTTTACATTATCAAACCAAGATATCATATTTATGTGTTTATGTCTAGAGGGACTGGCAACCAGGTCATAGGATATATAATTCAAAAGCAACAGGATGCCTTCAGGCGTTGTGACTGGATTATTTTAAATTTAGACGAAGCTGTTTAACAAATAGGAATGTTTTTGAGCAGTTACTGTATGTCAATGGTTATTTTCTTATGCATACAGTAGATCGGGCTGCAACTAACAATTACTTTCACTATCATTTAATTATTAATCTTGGGATTATTTTATTATTTTACATTCATTGATACCTGAAAAACTACTACTACTTACTCAGAGCCAAAGCTGACATACTCAAATGTCTTATTTGTCCAACCAACAGTCCAAAACCCAAACATATTTAATTTACCAATATAATTAACCCATTTGAGAAGCTGAAAGCAGGTAACATTTGGTATTTTTACTTGAAAAATTACTGAAACTGTTAATTAATTATCAAAATAGTTGCCACTTAATCTGTTTATCAACTAATTGATTCATCAACAAATCGTCTCACCTCTTACATCCACCACTCATTACATTTAGGTAGGTATTTGCTTAAAGGAGAACTATATTGTCAAACATTACTTGCCTCTAGTCTGGTGTGTGTCTGTCTCTCCGTTTTATTGTTTCACAAATCTCTGAACCCACTATCTGTCCCACTGAGGTTTTGCATACACAATCACTTTGCTCTTGTATTTTTACTCTTCTAGAGAAAAACAAATCATTTGTTGTCAAGGGGAGTGATATCTGCTTTAGAATACAAACCAGCTCATCTGCTCCACCAGAGGACGTAAACAGCTGCATTGGCACGGGTGTAGCAGCAGCGCTACCTCTCAAACAGAAATGTTCCTGCTCCCTGAGCATATTCATGAGTATGTCCTCTGCAGCAACTATGATTGTTTTGCTAGTGCGTGGCAGAGTTCTAGTCCTGTGGCCCCTTCCCTATTAAACCGACACGGTCAGAGATGTTGGTTGTTGGGGGCAACC
Organism: Chaetodon trifasciatus; assembly: GCA_037975065.1. NCBI lineage: Eukaryota > Metazoa > Chordata > Actinopteri > Chaetodontiformes > Chaetodontidae > Chaetodon > Chaetodon trifasciatus. Next base: position 1,484,079 of record JBBMOE010000021.1, read on the forward strand.
TAAGGCGCACACAAATGAGTCCCCTGACATTGTCTCCTGCTACAATCTAATCAGATAATTATGAAACAGCTCTTCTCCATCGCTTCTCGGAGAGGACCTGGGGAGGGTCTGAGTGGGTAATTATGAATAACCGCCGGACAGCCTTGAAACACCCACTTTGATGAAGAGGTCTGCAGCACTTGCATGAGTGTGTATTGGGGAGACTAGTGGGACAAGGGTCCAGCGGTTTCCTAGAGGGGTTTTAAAAATGAAAATTGGGAAATTGGGAGAGCACAGGAAGGGGAACCAGAGAGCACAATCAGACTACTTAACAAAAAAAAAAAAAAAAAAAGTCTCTGTCTCATCAGCACTGCCTTCACTTCACCCCATGCCACACAAATGCTCACATAAGGCAGTAATTGGATTAGAAGGCAAATTCAACAGGGACAGGCAGTGGAGAGGGGATACAATATGTATTCCAAGGTCAAGAGCTTAAATTAATGACTTTAAAATGAGAAACACAAAACCTATTATGCCTTCGCGCTGACTGGCCAGTTATTGTTCTGGAAAATAACCGTTCACCAGTACTGTTTGTCGAGGTGCACGAACACCACTTATGCCTCTTTTATGCTGCCGGTTGACAAGCACATGAAGTATTACTTCATTCCCTCGTACAACTAAACAATTTCCATCTAATTAATTCAAATGCCTGAAGCATTAAATGCTATCTGGGACACACATTTTAATATCTGATGTATAGCAAAGCAACCGCATCATACTTAGCAGCGCACAGGCCACGTGTCACCGGTACCTGTGTGCATTTCCATCCAAGATTACACTGTACCAGATAAAACTGGTTATTATCATCTATTACATCCCACTGTGAAGCCTCAGACTGGCATGGTGTGGATGACACTTAACAGGGTGTCTGTGGAGAGTCTCAGTCATCTGGGTCATGGTTATCCAAGGAGGGCTGAATCATGAGCAGCTGGACTTGGTTGTAGGAAAGTTGAAAACGTTTTGCCTCTCATCCATGAGGCTTGAACAATGCTGTCCTTTCATCCGTTCGCAGGAAATTTAACAACTTCTCACAGTTGGCCTCATGTCACAACCTTAACGGCTATCAGTCACATGGTCAGCCACATCTGACACCTGTGGTTATGACACCCCAAAGGAGTTAAATACCTGAACTGAGGAGACCCCTTGGATGAGAGGCAAAACGTTTTCAAGTTTCTACAACCAACTCCAGCTGCCCTTGATTCAACCTTCCTTGGACTGAACGGGGCATTTACTTGATAATTCTAAATGCAACGGCCGCAACCCCAAAAAACAGGTTTCTGCCACAGACATTTAAAACTCAAATGCCCACATGGCCAATTTCATCAAAGCTAAGACTGCACTCACCAGCAGCTCAAGGAGAAACTCCTTCTCATAGGTGGTGTCTTGCCCTTCAGGCAGCTCTGGCAGCAGACACAGATAGGAGGCCACCTGGTGGAGCACATTGGGACTGCGGAGAAAGAGGAGATAAACAAGCAGTTAGTCAGCAAGAAAATTTGCATTTGCAAATGACAGATTTAGCCGACACTCTTATCCAGAGCAGGATGACAATAAGCTAACTCACTGCTGTCCAAAGACAATGATTTGGTAATTTTGTGAAGATTAAGATTATAACAGGGACAATCTAATGTCATATTACAATGATAAGAAAAAAAGCATTCTGACTCTGTATCATTACTGTGGGGTATCATATTTATATACATGTCAAAAAAAATCATGTGTAGGTCTAACCTCTTTTTTGACACATAACCTCACGTCTGAGAAAGACTTTTCAAATGGCGACACCTCCATACGCGTGAAGATACACCGCCTTATCAAATTCTTTGTGCTTGTTAGCAATGCAGCACAAAGCAATACCTCTGTTTGCTTTGACACTGCACCCCTGCTCTGTCAGCATGTGTGTGTTAAGGGGCCGGGGCGCACTGATGCGACAGGATTATGAAAATCAAAGCTCATCTCCGTCTCGGAAAGCCGAGGCGTGGCTCTCTGCATACAGACCTGTTTTAATCAGGCTGACACACGGTGACACAGGCAGGGCCTGGTACACAACGAAGGACAGGGCCTGGACACACTGTGACAGCTCTTGACAGCCACACGTGGCACTGAGCGACTGTATCCGTGTATGTGCATATATTCTGCTACTTGTGATGCCACGCTTGGGCAGTGGGGTGGCAATTCTGCCAGTTCTGCAGTCTGATGGCCCAGTGGATGACCTGGCATAGGTCATGTGGACATTCCTTCCCTTAGCAACAAAATAACAGCAGCACAACAAATCACTGTGAGTAATGGAGATGACTGGACCAGGTCATGACTGACAGCTGAGCTACTGGCAGGGTAAGGTAAGGATGGGGACATAGCTGAAAGTGGTCTACAGTAAGTTTACTCTACGGCATGAAGGCTGACCCTTGTTCAGATTTTAGGCCTTTACACACACAACTTTATTAAGCTGACACATTATTTCATCACTTAAGCGACAAGCGAATTACTGAAGACATCAGCTGGTCATTCAGCGAGCTATACACTTGAGTACACACAACCACAACATGAGGCAACATCATCAAGATTTTTTTTTTCCATTGAACAAAAACGAAAGCAAAAAAACTACAACAAACGGCTTTTATGTATTCAACCAGAATTCAATGAGAAGTGGAATCAATAAAATCTAAACACCCTTTCCAATGACAGGCCCAAGCTGAAGAGCTAATCCACAGACCTAATTACACCAATTATTCTGACATTTCCAGTAGTGATGACTCTTCAATTTTTGCGAGCATTTCAAAGTGAGGCATACTCTTTGATCTTGTAGTCAATTTTTCTGGCCTGAAATGACACTCAACACGTTTTATGTAACTAAGAGAAGTGTGTGCGAGCGTGTGCGAGAGAATGGGTGTGTACATGTGTGGGCAGGCTAGGCAATAATGCTGCGTTTGTGTGTTTGGGGGACTTAGCGGATAAATTCAGAGCGGCGGGTGACTGGGAGCTTAGCCCGTGGGTAGTGCAGCTGGAATAAACTGGCATTAGTGTGAGTCGTTTGGATGAAAAGTGCCTCGTTAAATCTGATCGGCATATTTGGAGTTACCCAGGAGCTGCTTTGGTGACAGTTGTGGAGCAGGGAACAATGCGGTTCCTGCTATATTCAAAACCCTAATTCTGGGAAAAGGAGCAGAGCTTCTAGAAATACATGAAATGGTTCAGCTAAGTCTTTACCTGATTCAGCTCAGCTCGGCTCATAACCCTCTGCCTGACTCAAAGAAACTCAGTGTGGGGTTTAAGCATTTCTAATCCCCTACGGAAGTTAAAAAGAGGTGACGGATAGACAAATATTGACTGCAAAGAGCAAATTTGTGTTGTTCCAACACGGCGCCCCAGAGCAATCATGACAAATAAAGACATCACATACTGTATAAACAAATAAGTTACTTATTGTGAGTCTGTTTGTCTGTATAGCAAAACATGATGGTTTAAAGAGTAAAACATTTAACGTTATTAAGATATCAAATGCCAACAAAGGTTAGAAACCCTGAAGTAATGACAAATTACCAAGAAATCATTGTCTTTTCACTCCCCTTCACGCATGTGGGCAAGTTAAAAAAAAACCACACGCAGGCCAGTTCATCAAAGCGAGGGTGCTTTTTGGCTCTTTGGCAAGCTAATATGATCTGACAAACACAGCTGTTCAAAGAGTTTATTCTCAAGCCAGTGCAAATCGATTAAATTAATGAGGCGTGCCGCGCTCTCTGGCTGGTACCAGCTGCCTGTTCAAGGGCTCACTAGCTGCCATTTAGCAGGGAAGTCAGGCAGCAACGGTGGCGTTGATGCTACGCTGCAGCAAAGGGCTAAGATAGGCAGTCTGCATGTGTTCCTGTACTTTAATTGGGGGCTTGTATGTTTGAGCGGAAGAACCTCAATAAAAATGGCAGATCTGTATTTGTGTCTATGTGACTGTTTGCCACTGACAGCGCTTTGATAAATTATGGTATGTTTTCATAAGGACATAAAGTAAATACAGTAAGAACTCAAACGGGGTGAGCCACCAGCAGGTAGATACGCAGTACATTTACATATCAGGAATCAGTTCTGTCAGCTAAAATAACACTCTGGTGCTACAGGATTTTGGTATTAACAGTTCCCTGTCTAACCATGCATACCCTCCCACCACATCCCTCCATCTGTGCACTGACAAGCTGCGCTGTTCGTGATTCATTCCGGATGTTTTGAATTACCTGAGATGCCCAAAGTGTTTGGTCAAGGACTCTCGAGTGTCTACCGCTGCCACGGTGGACAGAGCAAAGTCTTGCAACTCTGGGAAATGAGCAAAAGCTGCCCTCTGCAAAACAGAAAGCACAGAACAAAACACTCAGACCGACATTCAAGAACATAGAACTCATCACTGCATATACTACTAAGAGACGATCCTTACATTTATTATCACAGCTATGAAAATCAGTTCTGACAGTTGGCGGTATCGTATTTGTATTCATGTTGCTCTCCCACCACACATGTACTGCAGATGCACAATAATACCCAAAGAGATCAATGAAGAACATCCTGAGCACTTTCAGTTAAAAGCAACAACAGAGCCAAAGCACGTAGCTGAGATCTGCATGTCTGCCTGTCCCTCTTCATGTATAGCATTTACCTGCAGGGAGGTGATCCTGTCGTAGTGCAGAGTGGTCATCTCTTTCTCTATCAGGGCGTTTCCCGTCTGGTCATTGATCTCAAAACCTGTGTAGAACTTCAGCATGTCCAGCAACTACACAGATGAGACAATACAAGTTACTCCTACAGATCTACAGCAGCAGAGGAGATCTGGATCTCAGTGTGCATGCATACAGTCATTTTTACATGTGTGTCGTACCTGGCAGAAGAGGTGTCCCTCCTTCTCTCTCTGGGTGAGGCTGGACAGGTGACACCTGACCACCAAGTGAGAGTCATCCAACACAGTGTTGAACCAACGCCTGGTGGGCAGCAGGGCCTGGACACACAGGACACCATGTTTGTAACACTGGACTACATGCTAACAGTTGTGGCTAAAATACCTGACTTTCTCACAACAACTGTGTGTAACTGGAATGTATTTGGTTAAAAAAAACGTGTAGAGTGAAATTCTCTTTGAGTGGACCAAAACAACTCAAGACAGATAAGACCAATATGTGGATTTGCCGGAAAAAATAGCTACATACACTGAGTCTGACGCCTCTCTGTCACAGAAAAAATGAATTAGGTATTGTATGAACAGACACCTCTCAGGGGTCAAAATAATCGATTGACTCAACAGCCACATTTCCCAGCATCTGGACCATGATTACCCATGCATCTTATTGATCTATGGTCTTTTCTTATCTTGAGGTTATTTTGAAACATATGATAGAGCGCCGAACAATAAGGAAACCTGCAATGCAAAGAAGACGGGGGAAAAAAACCTGCTCAACTACTTCTATAGTCATTATTTATTTGCTTTTTTTGTAGCGCACAAACATGACATGAAGGCAAGAGGAGAGGAAACCTGTCAAAGTGAGATAACAGCGGCTTTGGTGGGAATATAAGAAAGAGATACTGAACATGTTGATGATCTGACAGTCTGAGTGGGAGAGTGACAACAAAGAAGGAGCTCGATCTATCACATTACAAAGTTTGAAAAAACTGTTTTGTTGAGATTTAATACGAAATGGAATACGAAACTGCAAAACGCCAACAAAACGAAACATCTGCTATTTTATTCACTGAAAACTGCTCTTCAAAGGCGGCAGGTGCAGCAAGTGATACCTTATCACTGAGGATAGATACCTTTACATCCAACAGCCATCTTTGATCTCAACACAGTCCTGACAGACGGCATGAAACAGGCCTGAAAACGGGGATCTTTTTCCCCTGTGTTCATTTTCAGGTCGTCACCAGAGAGGGGAAGTATGGATTTCAAGCAACTGAGGCTTTGTAAGAGGATAGCACCGAAGGACAGAAGACGTCCCGAGAGACCGTCAGCTGGCCGGCCACTAGCCGCTGCCAGGAACGGCAAGGCCAGCCTGTCAGCAGGCAGCCAGATGAAATCTATTGAGCTTGCTGGCTAGTAACAGGAGATGTGCACAGGCAGCAAGAGCAACAATCTTATGTGACACTGTGTCTTCACTACAGGCGGACAACAGCAATAGCAAGGCTGCCTCCCTGAAAAGGTGTCAAATTCTATTTTCTTTAATGAAGTCTTTTAAATGAACCAATACACTGAGAGTTCATAAAGGTTCCTCGTCTTTATGAGTTGTTTCATTGCCCTGAAAAAGTCTTACTCTGTAACTGAGGTGACTGAAAAAACATATTCCACTGCATGACAACCGCAGAGACAAAGACTACAGCTCTCTGTAGGAGATACCCTTTAAAGACAGTGACACTGTCGATCTAAATGCACAAGAGGATCGTTCCCACATTCGAGCAGCTCATTAGCAAGCCTCAGCAGCAACTAGACGAGACAAGACAAATAGTACAATCTGATTTTCATCCAGATTGTTGGCTCGTGTTTTTAAACTGCTCTGATATGCCCTCTGGTACTGTGAATTTCACCTACAAACCATTTATCTAAAATGTGCAGGTAATAGCACACAGCTGATAAATTAAGAACTGAAGGTGAGATATTTCAAAATGAATATTAAACAGGATGCTGTTCATTTCAAAAAATACAAAGCAAACACGCTTTTCCCAGCATGGGAAAGGGGAATGTGTCTCTGGTCACAAGCTTTATGTCAGCAGACTCTGCACGTTACTCTAGACCTTGTACTAGGGTTAAGGCTGAATATAACCTTTCTTACACTCCAATCAAAGACCACTGTTTCAAATACTGCACAGCATCAATGACAGAGACTGGATTTAGATTTATCCACTGTCCGTTGACTGAGTTAGCCATAAATGTGAAGGACAAAAGGCAAAAGAGCCCTTCAGAAACAGAAGTCTATCAGGACACCATGATTAAGCAAATGTACTGCAGCCCTACGCTCTTCTAGTGTGCACACACAGTGGAAATGAGGGTCCAGCTGGTCTGTGTTATGACTGAGTGCATCATCTTGCACTGTAAACTTCAAACAAAGCAATCCAATCTAGGGAGCGAAAATGGCAAATGGTGTGTCTTACCTCCAAATCAATCATGAGTTCAATGAATCTCTCGCAGTAATGCACTCTGTCCATGGAGACAGGAGCTACGGAGAAGGAAAATCATGGAAGTTAGCGCTTCACTTCAGATGAGAGACTGCGTGTTGTCAATGACAAACGCAATCTGACAGACAAGCAGACATGAACATACAAGGCCAAAAGAAAAAAAGACAGGGAACGAGATGTAGCAGTGAATGGGAGGTTGTGTACATATCACCGAGGATATGAGGACAGCAAACGCATGTAGACAACACCGAGGTGCCATGCTGAGTGTGCGAGCCTCACTATGTGATACTGCGTCGCCAGCACTGTAGCATGCTGGGACCTCAGCCCTCATTAAGCATGTTGGTGTATATGTGTGTGTGTGCACACTTAAAGTTGAGGCATGCAGCAAGCATTAGAGTGATGTGGATCCTGCTGGGCTTTAGACTGTAATCTACTCTGTCAGCTTTGAATTCTACCTAAACACACAAATACACATGTTCTGTTTTTAGCATTCAGGTGGGGGGCCTCTGTGTCGGTCTGCATTACAACATAGTAGTCAGCGCCGGTGGCTGTGTGGCAGCTGGAGCACATGCTCCTTCAGCGGCTGCACGACTCAGAAAGAAAGGAGGCAATAGTGCGACTGAAATAGTCATGAGAAGGTAATATTGTGTTTCACACTGGAAATATGGCCCTGGACTGAAGAGATGTGCCCACTGACACTGTGCAAGCTCCAGAAAAGCTGAAGCACATTAATCATGCTGAGAAAAGTAGAGAGAGCACATGCAAAGACCTGCTTTGGGGCCAAAGTCACAGGGAGAGTCATTCAGATGATTAATTTTACTCAATACTTGAAGGTAGAAATCCACACCAGGGAGGGATGCACCTTTTTTTTTTTTTTTTTTTTTTTACTGAAATATGACCAATATCTAATGAGCATTCTTCTTGGTGAGGGAATTCCACGTGGCAGCAGGTGTACACAACACCACTATGAAGTCCCAGGGGAAATAAGTGTATGTTTTCTTGTTTACCTGATGGAGGAATTGACATCAGAACTCCAAGAAACTTTTTAATGAGAGCTGAGAGGAACGTCCTCTCTTTTTTTGCCCTGGGGAAGACACAAAGAAAGCAAATAAATAAAAAAAGCTTAGAAGCTCAGAGGACACAAAACATCATTTCCTCGTCTGTACAGATCTGAGCACGCAAGCAAAGAAAATGACATTACTGCTCAGCTGCGTCAGCATCCATCTTCTCAAATTTCTTCTTGATTAGATTCCAAAACTTCTGCAGCTTTGGAACTTTCTTCAGCTCGTGTTGGAGTCTGGACTGCAAGCATGACAGAAACAAATCAGTCAACAGTCAATTTCACCTCAGGATTAGTGTCACAGCAAGGGCGCAATTCTTTCCTACGAAGTCATCAAACAACGTCATCAGTGGTGTGTGCCAATAACCTCTAGAAAAACTCAATTAGGGTAATAGGGGGACGTCTTACTGGTAGGAGGCACATCCACATAGGCAGAGAGATGAGCTGCTGCACCTGCTCTCTGATCAAATCTACCTCCTGAGAGAGAGAGAGAGAGAGAGAGAGAGAGAGTTGTCAAATTGTACTATGACAAATTTTTATTACACATCAGCCCATAATAAAAGTCTGCAACTGAAATATTTAGAGGCCTTTATAGGATACAATCAAAGTGCAGCAGGACTATCACAGCAGATTTTTAAAGTGAGACATCTGCAGTGCTTCCCTGTGGTTTATGCGGCTGTGGAGGATACAGATGGGTGGGAGCTGACCCAGGCTGTACTGCCCAGTCTATTACTGCCACCTAGTGGACGTTACAAATAACTGCAATACTAAAACTTTTTTTTTTTTTTTTAAATAGAACATACAAAAATTACAATTATTAAATTCTCAGTTACATTTACTGTTTCAGCACCCTTGCGTCATTTTGGACAATAAAGTTTATTTTTAAACTGTTAAATATCCTGCCTCCATTACAGATCTTTGTCACAAGTGTTTGAGAACCACATATGAGGGATCATTGCATTAATATATTAATATTAATATTGATATTAATAATAACTTTATTTATATAGCACCTTTTAAAAACAAGGTTTACAAAGTGCTTTACAGAGCAGAGGGCCCAACAGAGGGCCAGTGAACAGGCTGAACATTTTTCGGTCAGGAGCAAATAAAATCAAAATGATGAAGGAGAATAGGAAGGTCAATAAAATTATAANCATCAAGTCATCTTTCTCTCTGTCTTCATGTTGGATAATATGACTGTTAGACAGGTGGACAATAATAATAATAATAATAATAATAATAATAATAATAATAATAATAATAACTTTATTTATATAGCACCTTTTAAAAACAAGGTTTACAAAGTGCTTTACAGAGCAGAGGGCCCAACAGAGGGCCAGTGAACAGGCTGAACATTTTTCGGTCAGGAGCAAATAAAATCAAAATGATGAAGGAGAATAGGAAGGTCAATAAAATTATAATGAAATAAAATAGAGTAAAATACATTTAAAAAAACAATAATGAAATACAAAAATGTGTTGATGTCGATCGGGATGGACAAACTGCTGTTATCTGTCCCTGAACAGCAAGTGGAGATACCGCAGTGACCTGAGTAATCAAAGTGTTCTCATATTTAACTGTATTTGTTAGCTCAGACTTAGCATCCTACTGATCTTGTTCCAGACGTACACCAATGAACAACCCTCATTTTATGATATAATGAATGTGAAATTTAATAAAGTCTCAATAACGCTTTATTGGGTGGTTCATATTACCACAGCTCTGCTTTCATGGTGCTGCAAAATGCAATACAGAACTTTTGACATAAATCTGTTAACTAGAGAAATCATCTGACTTTAAATCTTGTAAATATTGTCATCAAAATTCAAGATGATTACTTCCAGTAGTCTGGGCATTGATATGAAAATAAGCATCCTCATGGACCCTGAATGCAGCAGCGTAACACTCATAGCATTCCAAAAGTGACATATGGATTTCAGTGTAGCGGTACGCACCAGGCTGTTGAAACAGTGGTCCAGGAAGACCAGCAGCACGGTCTGTTCCTTCAGAGTGAGGCCAGCTTCATCGCCAGCCAAAACGGCTTCCATCACACATTTGAAGAAGAACGGGAAATGGCTGGGCTCCTTCTTGAACACCTGATACATGTCAGAAGATACAACAGTGTCACAGAAAGCCATCAGTTGAATGGTAAAAGCAGAGATGATGAAAGTACAGTCTGAAAGTATCTTGGATAAATACAATTCAGAAGCTGGGCTCACAATGACATTCAGACTTTGACGAGGTTCCACATTTCTTACCTCCCAAGCTGGGACATTCTCTCTGAACTTCTCATTGACGATACAACTAATCGACATGAGGTAAGCATTGCTGGACACCTCTGCAGTGTAGTTCACCCACAGGTAGTTCTCAAGATACTGGCTGAAAGATGAAAAAATAATGTATGAATATCTATTCACCGAGTGGCGCCACCACTTTTTACTCATTAATACTTAAAAGAGGGATTAAGAAGAGGTGAAATATCCCACCTGAACTCGAGCAGCATAATTTTTCTGATGGCAAATCTGAAAACATACAGGAAAGAGGACAAAATATCAAGATAAAAAAATACGTATGTATGTATAAAATGTGTTAACTCACATATGCTATACATTTACTTACTTGGACTTGAGAATCTCTTTTTCATAAATATCTTCCATCACCTGAACAAACAGCAAAGACTGTTAAAATTCTGAGTGTAAGGATGAACACAGAAGGTACCAACAAAAACACGACGTGTTTGTGTTTAGGGAGAGTTCACTCAGATGTACTGAATGTGCACCTGCAACTTCTGAAAGTAATTCAACAACAAAAATTAGAAATACTGACATTAGGGCTGCAACTAGCAGTTATTTACGCTATTGAGTAATCTGTTGATAATGTTCACAATGAATCGACTGTTTAGTCTATGAATTTCCTAGAGCTCAAAGAAACATCTTCAACTTCAGCTTCTTTTATCCAACCAACAGTCCAAAACCCAAAGCCTCTTCATTTATATCATGAATTATAAAGAAAAGCAGCAAAGCCTCACATTTAACAAGATGGGGCAAATGTTTTGTACTTCTGTTTGAAAAATTAAAACAATTATTCAATTATCAAAACAGTTGGAGATTAAGTTTCTTTCAATCGACTAATCGCTGCAGCTCTGACTGACACCTCCACGATGCAGCAATGCATGTAACTCACCTTTGGGTCAAAGGGTAGTTTATTCTTTGCATGAGGAGCCCAATATTTATTTGCCAACTGAAACAAGAAATAAGAAACAGTAGTAAAGATGACACATATCATTAAGCAACACAGAAGCTGGTGCAGATGTTGCAAACTCAGAGGTTCATCAAGATATATACTGTTTGGAGGAGTGAAAACTCTCCAACCTAGACTGAACATTATGTGATCCAGTACAATACTAGTAGTTTTTGTATATAGTTGGATGACAAGTTAATCTTCTTTGCAAGTACAATTCAGGTTCACCTGAACAGACTCATTAGACCAAGAAACTACAAAACTTGCTGCAAGTGGCGAGACAATCTTTCTGTCTTCAGCATAAACACAGGAATGGAAAACCTATTTCAACACACAATGCTGGACCACATGTGCAGTGCAACTAACCGTACATGTACACTGATTACCTGTGTGACATATTCTGCGTTAATCTGAGACACAGAAGGCGCTGCAGCCTTTTTAGCGGGGGTTTCTTTCTCCGTGGTGGCCATCTCAAGAAGCTACGATGATGACTGGCAGAAAAAGAGCGAAAACAAGATACTGAATGAAAGCAATCATCGCTTCTCATTAACACAAACAGGGTTTAAAATCACCTATTTGTACTGAGCTCAAGCCTGAAAAACATGAGGCTACTCTACGCATGAACAGCGCTGATAAAGTTAGCTAGCTAGGCTAAAAACTTCAGCAGGTTAGGTCAATTGATGAATTGTGAGCAATTCTAAACATTTTAACTACCCAAATGCCTGCCCGATACTTTAGCAATGGTCATATCAGTGTTAGAAGTTCATTCAACCTGTTAGTATTAACACTGCGCCATTAAGTACATGTTAACATTAGAAAGAGTTAACGTTAGCTGTTTCACTATATCAGATGATGGGCTAAGCTAATTAGCAGCACTTAACAGAAGCTGACTAAGACATAATTCCTGATGATAAAGTTACTGTTAGTCCCAAACCGTCGCAAATTAAATAAACTCACTTACCTTTAAAATTTATTTCACCATTAGTGCAACCACCGCTGGTTGGACGGTTACTTACGCATGTACACAACCAAAACGCGCTGTATGCGACTGACTTCCTGAATGGGTACGTCCCTGAAATCGTCCCCGAGAACAAACGTATGTTTACGGTTCCTACCGTGACAGACTTCATATTTATCAAACAGTACGAAAAGAAGTTTTACCTAAAGTATAAAAATCATTGTTAAATATTTATTTATAGCAATGTATTTTTATATGTTCTTACCAATCATACAGCATGGACAAATTTAATAAGATACACTATGAAATGACATGAAAAACGTTTAATTTATGAAATACTGAAAACATGAACAAAGATAATACATACTGTACTTTACATACATACAGTATGAACATGCATCATAATGACAAATGATCATTAACACACAAAAAAACAAACATAGCATTTCAATGATCAATGAGTCTGTCGGTGTGTTCTGACATGCGCTGACTGAGTGAACGTTTTGCCACAAACATCACACCTAAACGGCCTCTGACCTGTGTGGATAAGATAATGCCTCTTAAGTTTGGAGGGAGACACAAAATATTTGAGGCAAATGTTACATCGATTCTTCTGGGTCGTTTTTGTTTGGACTTCAGTTGAACAAACATGTCGCTTAAGATCGATTTTGCTCTTAAAACTTGCAGCACACTTATTACATTCAAACACAGTGAGTGGCTCACACCAGTTATTATCTGGCTGCATTTGATTCCCAACCACAGAACTCAGAGGCTCATCACCGAGCAGCATGTTACTATCTGACATGGCTGAAAATCTCTCAGGCTGACATGGTACTTCCACATTACGTGCATTGCCCTCATACTGATGTGACAAAGGTGGACCTGCCAAGTTTTGATCTCGGACAAGCTTATTTATTTCAAAGGCAAGTTCAGAAGGAAATGAATAACTATTTTCCCATTCATTATTCTCCTCTTGTGAGCTTACTTCTGGCACTGTCAGCCATTCAGCACCTATTGCCCCTGAGCAGAAAGATAAATCTCCATCAGTGAATGAGTAATGACCAGCACTGGTGTAATGTGGCTCCAGCTGCTCTCTTCTTGCATCCACATTAAAATCTGCACAATCAAGGTTTTCAATGCATCTATCCTGGTCATACTTGGTATTTATCATTTCTCCTTGAAGATAACGTGAAACCCTGTTACCCTGGCTGCATCTGTGCTCGTGAAGGTTGAGATGACCACGCTGTGTGAAGCTTTTGCTGCACGAGTTGCATTTGTATGGCCTCATCCCAGAGTGAGTGACCATGTGCCTCGAGAGCTTATATGGAAAAACGAAGTTCTTGAAGCATATTCGGCATGTGTGAGGTTTCCTTTTTTGACAAGTTATGTTACTTATAGGGTTTGCCGTTGATTGTTGATTGCCTGGCTTGGGCGGTTTCCTCTCAAGGTGAGTTCTTTCATGGGTTTTGAGATGTGGAGCTTGCCTGAATGCTTTCCCACACACAGGACACTGAAATGGTTTCAGGCCTGTGTGTACCATCTCATGCCTTTGTAGTTTCGAGGCGCTCGGAAAACACTTTAAACACTGGGAGCACTTGTGTTGTAAGCTGCCTGGATTTTGCATGAATTTCGCAGCCTGTGTTCTTTTCACAGTCACTCTGGAAACTTTTCTGAAGTGCACTTTGTTTTTCTTTGAGGCATGTGGCAACAATCTATCCGATTCTCTGTTGTCATGCTGAATAAACACTGACGATGGGGTCGGATCCAGGTGTTTCACAAAGACTACATCACTTCCAGGGAGTGTCTCAAAGTCTTTCTCACATGTTTCCTGAACTGATGCGTCTGCTGCCGTCTTTGTGTTAAACCCACCTAAGCAAGAAGGCGGCCGGCTAATATACAGCGATCGCTGCTTGTGATATCTAGACCACAGGTGAGTGCGACAATGGACCCTCAGGTGCGTTTTCTGACGAAACCTCTTCCCACACACCTCACAGCGAAAGGGCCTTTGTCCAGTATGAGTCATCATGTGTCTCTGAAGTTTGGATACAGATGGAAAACATTTTAAACACGTCTGGCACTGATGCAAAGCGTTAATTCTCTGCTGCTTGCAGGTGGAATGGCAGGTTTCCCTCTGCTGTTCTGCTGATGTAATTAACTCAGACTCTGGGGGAAGAGAGTCATTATGATTACAGCAATTTTCACTCCATGCGTCTGCTTTAACAATGATGTTCAAGTCAATTGGACCTGCATGAATGGGTTCAGCAGGTAAATGTTTCATTGCTTCAGAATCAGGCATTTTCACATTATTACTGTGTTGCACAGTGGTAGGACTTCCCAATTCTTTTTGGTTTCTATGAATTTCATGATGCTGCATTAAGTCACTTTCAAACCAAAATGATCTGTTGCAGATCACACACAGGAATGGTTTCACGTCTTGACGTGTTAAGTGTGGCTGCCCTTGTTCTTCTGACTTATGGCAAATACTCTGACACTGACCGCTTGTATTTAATAGTTGCTCCGGTTTTACACCTTTGATTTCTGTCTTGCTCAGGTCTTGCACAGCATTTACGCTTATTTTACAGTGGAGCTCCAGTTCCACTGAGGAATCCACAGGAGTGCGATGGCAGGTGGGTCGCTGTTGAAGTGATAACGGAGGCTGTAGACCTGAGGTTTTTCTGCCCTCACAAAACCTCTGTTTATTCCTTTCAGCGCCTGCAGCAAGTGAACATTTATTTGCAGTACTTAAATGGGATTTCAAGTGTACCTTCTGCCTGAAGGCTTTGCAGCAGATCATACACAAGTAGGGTTTCTGCCCTGTGTGAATGAGAAAATGCCGCTGCAACTTGGATGGTGAACAGAAGATTTTGAGACATTTTGGACACTGGTGTTGCACAGTGATTTTGCTTGAGCTGAGCTCTTGTGGCTGCAGGTGCACCTTCAAATGGGCCTTTTTAGAGAAAGTCTGGCCTAAGTCTTGGCCCCTCTCGAATGGTTTTGGTTTGTTATGAGTTGGTGAGTGAATCAAAAGCTGAAGAAATGAAGAAAATGACTTCGAGCAAATTTTGCAGGTGTATCCATCGTGGGCATTGCATACAGATGCGTCTACATCTGCAGAATCAACTTGCTTCTGAGGTATTGGATCAACAACATCTGAGATACTGATGTGAGCCACTGAGCCAGCATTTGCATGTGGCATAATTTTTGGTGGATTTTTAATCTCAGAGGAAGGAAGAAACTTTTTCTGAGTCCCATATTCCCATTTCCACTCTGACTGGGAGGCCACAGAGGACGTCGCAGTCGATGGCACTGAAGTGCAGTTACTACTGACCCACGTGTTCATCCCTGCAGCTGGTTTATCACAACTCGGCTGGTGATTATGAGTTAAACTGCCAACCCACGGACGGTCTGTTGGAAGCCTTGAATGATGGACTTTCTGTAAGTGTGTTTTTAAATGCTCAGACTGTGTGAAGGCTTTCCCACACACTCTGCAGATGAAAGGCTTCTGGCCAGTATGGATGACATAATGTCTCTGAAGTTTATATGGCGAAGGGAAAGCTTTTGGACAAACAGGGCACTGATGCATTTTCAAATCGCCACCTTAGTGATTTTTTTTCTCCCAAATCGGTGATCTTCTCACTAGACCTAGAGGAAAAGCATATGGCATCTCAACATCCCGCTATAAATAACATTAAAATAATGTCTTATTATCTTCCTGACTGTATAATACCTACAACATATTACTGCCAATACACTACAAACATTTCCATTCATATAACTGATATTGTGTGCTATTAAAACAGGAATTTGATTAACAAACAAAAAAACAAACGTTAGCAACAGAGCCTGAATTTCCAGCAAAAGTCAAAACCGGCAAACAACCGTCGCTTTGCAGTAATATGAGTCAAAAGTACTTACTTTAGACGTTTGAAGTCCTATTACAGCTAATGTATTCATTTTAAGTTGCAGATATCTGGCCTTGTTAGCTTTCTTGCTAACGACGAAACAATTTCTGACGTCACCCTGGCAACAGGCATGTGCGTCCCTCAAAATAAAATGTACGGCGGGAAACAAAGACTTTCGGTTCCTATCCGTGGCATGGCTGCAGATGTGCGACCTAATGCCGTGGGTGTTATTTTCGTGATATTTATCTTCATGCGAAATTACACAATTATACGATGATGATGCTAAGCATACCCCTAGCATATTATCATTAATACCCTTGCAACCAATGAGCATCGACTATAAAACAGCCAATTTCATTCGTTGGTCACAACAGGATCAACATAACAGATGAATCCATAAGAAAAATAAAAACTTGTCTGTTTGTGTGCGCTGTGAAGATAAAACATCAAAGGATTTTGGCCTCTTGCACAGCCATTGTCATAAGACAGTATTCATTATATAGCAATACAATCAAATCACATTAGATTTAAGTGTTCACGCTGATACCCCTGACCCATTCCTTTTTATTAATGAGGAATAGATGTATTTAGTCCCTTATTGCATTCATCTCTCAAGTGATTTTCATCAAAGACCATATATTTCACATCCTCACATCACTGCATGAATAAAATATGCAGCATAGGGTGCGTGCTGTGTAAAAAATAGACTAATTATACATACAATGTATACACTGACCTGACCCAGATGTTGTTAGCAGCAGACAGGTGACCCCCCTCTCATGTTAACTGAGGGTTTCTTTGTGGATGGCCTTGCTTGCTCCTCATTTACTATATGTTCATTTTGCTCCTCAAATCTTTATGTCTAATTCTGTAATTGGATTCTGAGTTGGCAGGTTCAAAAAATATAGAAATGTTACATTTTGTACAAATTCTACGATACTTTTCAGGGATAACAGAGACATGACAATATAATTCCACCTTGTGTTGTGTGCAGATTTAGGTTTTTGGTCTGAGGTTTGGTCTGTCAGCACTGTTTAGTCTAGCAAGACCAAGGCGGGGTAACCACAGGTTTTCAAACCCTGTTGGATGTACTTCTTTTTCTCTGATTTCAGCCTCAGTGTTTGTTGAGATCTATTTTCTAGGAATGTGGGTGACAGAATTAAAGGTATATGTGGGGGTGGGTTTTCTACCTTGGCTACCCCCTTCTTACAGGGGTACTACACAGTCCAGGATAGCCTTATCAAACACAGGTAACATTGTTCATAGGTGCATTGCATTGAGGCATCATTGCATCACACCTGCCTGGAGTGTGGCCATCAGTTACTCTCTGCTTCTCCTGCCATGACAAGCCAAAATATTTTAGTCTCACCTGAAAATTTGACTGAGTTGGATGACCAAGAATTGATCAAAATTCTGCTTACTTTTTAATCAGTAACATTAACAATGCAATGGCTGTGTCCTTCCATTAATCTGATGTGATGGTGAGTCAAAGCCACCATTAATTTTATTATTTAGACCAGAGCTGTGACATTTTTTTTAAATTCAAGATACTTTACAATAAGATATATTGCTGAATTATTTGACAATGAGGAATATGTGTCACACAGATAAGGTGCACATGCCTCCATTAATTCAAAATATGAAAAAAAAAAAAAAAAATGTGAAAATGTCAATATTAAGATATGTTTAGAAGGGAAGTCAGGATTTTAATGTCATAACCCAGAACACTGAATACTGAAGAGGTTATTTCAGGGATGTCTTATAGTAGAGAGATAAATGTAAAATGTCTCTGGTTCTAATACTTCTTGGCTTAATTTATAAAGTGTGGCACTCAGTATATTTATTAGGATTAGATACTGCACAAATGCAACTGAAAGCTCTTCTGCTTTTAAATGGCACTTTTTAAAACGGCCACAAGAGGGCAGCACACACCACTCAATAGCATGTGACAGCTCGCCAGCTCAACAGATTGAACAAGTTTCATTAAGTCAGCACTGTGACCATAAAGACATCCTTTCACAATACGTCAGGGGAAGAAAACAATGCATTATGAGACAAAAAGGATTCAAACATGAAACCAAACAAAACCACAGTCGCTGAGGCAAACAGACCACAATGTCAGGAGGCGTCTCGTGCAGCGAGGCCGCTCCTGAGCTGAGCTCCCCTACTGTAGCCCACTGCTATGGGGAGGGAGAGTCACACACATCAGCCTGGTTAGCCTGGAGGAAGAAACACACAGTTAAAGTCCATGTGCAAGGCCACAATGACAAGGGCCGCAGGCTGGTACACTGCGCACAAAGGACAATGTTAGCCACAACAGACAGTTTGTTTGCAGAGTGGTTCAGCTTGGTAGAAAATGTACATTTGACAAAACACATGAGAAAAGTAAATGTCACCCTGTCTTTATTCATTGTGTGAGGAAACGCAGCGGATGAGACACAAAGAAATGTGCCTGCCATAAGCCATCACGTTGGCTATGATGAGGGTGTGACGATATATTTGTGGCTTTGCCTGCGCCTCTATGAAAACACGCAAGCTGAAAGACAGAATGTTATGTTCACAGTGCTGATCGACAAGTGTTTGTCACACACTGAGTGTTAGTGGCAGGGCTCCTCTGTGTTTGCTGAAATGCTGACTCTTGTATTTGAATGGTGAATTTGCTGCATATGAATTCATTGTGATTTAACTGTTGTTCCACAAAGGGAAAAGGCACATGGATTCAAACACTCAACAAAGAAATGGCTTGCAAATGTGGAATTTTTATAATCTAATATACGTCCTTTGGCTGAAATGTGTCATTACTTCATTTTCATTGCTCAGTTTGAAGAAAACTGTTATGAATATAGATGCTTGTTCAGCAAAGTCTCGTTCAGCAATGCACTGGTTGGCATTCAGGCAAATTCAGAAATAAAAAAAACCAAGTAATTTGACAAAGAAAACACTCTCGGAGGGATTTCTTCTATAAAATTTTGACTATTTGTTCCACTGCTGAATTGTTTAACTGCTACATTTGCTGAAAAAAGTGAAAAATAATCAAACATTTGAGCATGAAACTTATGGCTGTTTACATGACGGAGGTGTAGAAGCACATAATGAATGTGCTTTATTAAAAAGTACCCTTATCTGAGTGCTTATAGGTCACCTGCATCATTGAAAAATTCTGAATGTCGCCCTCACAGGCCCCTATGAAACCAAAGAGTATCACACACTGTATATTTATGGGGCACGGGTTTGTTTGCTCTCATAAATAATTGCTTGTTTGTGTTTTTCAACCCTCAATAAAAATCTTCAGGCTCTATTGGCCGCCTCTATTGTTCAATTTTTGATAACAACAATCAAAACAACATCGCGGTGGGTGAAGATCAATAGCCCACTCCACTCTCCCGCCATCACGCAAGCGTGATGAAGAGAATAGCCGGAGTGAAGATGCATTCCAACTCAGATCATCAATACGGTTCATGATCTTTGAGAAAAGAAATGTTCCAGGAGCAATGGTTAATAGTGTTATTTTCTTCCCACGTCGTCACACTGTGTCCATTGACACCCCCAACACACACACACAGAACACACACCTGCCCTGCAGCTGTGTGTTGTAGTGTCCCTCTCCTATTAACCAGGTTGCCTTAGAATCAATAGAAAACATAAAGAGGCTTAATCTTTTCAGGTGCTCTGCGCTGATTGCCTATTACACAATAATAACACACCTTGAATCCCATGGAGCATGAGAGGCAGAGACACAGTCACCTCATCTGCGCACATTACACACCGCCACAAAGCGGTCACACGGTAAATCTATAGGTTTACAACTGAACAGATGGTGTCAGCGGCGGCGCTAGGCCTTTATGAGGGGTGTTAGCTTGCGTGCTGAGAGAAATTCCAGCAGAAACAGTGGGATATCAGGGGATACAGTTTATTGCCTCATGGGATGAGATGCTGCTGGTGTCTCCTTTTGTAGACTACGGTCTCCGGCCCTCTGGTATGTAGCTTTAGCTCACAGAAGTTCCATAAGAGTCATCTCCGGGGCAGAATAACAGCTGCTGCAGTATACAACTCCAGTGGAGGACAACATGAATTATTGGCCTAAGTTCTGGGACATGACGTGGAATAAACACATCCTCACGACCGCACATCATCAAAACCACTCGGAGTCAGACACAGCTTCGCATTTAAACAATCAGCAGTGATGAGCAGTCAAAATTCACCAGCAGTCACGCAGTTTTTCTTTTCCACACTCTCTGACATGTTGTAAGTCATTAGGTGTTGGGGCTGTAAGAGTCGCGCCTCCAGAAAAGCCCCACTGAATTCCAGTGCTGTGGTTGACCAGAGTCTGGCTGTTGTTTCTATAAACTGAGCCAGCAGGACAGGTGGAGGATCTGGGAGTCAGGCAAGTCCAGGACTGGAACCAGGGCCAAGGACGGACAGGAGTCTCCCAGAGAGCTTCTCAAACTTTCTTCAAGCCCTGGCAGGTAGAGGTGAGGAGGGAGACAACAGGGTGAGAGCAAAGGAAGTGTTAGTTTCATGAGAACTTTGGCTGTAGGCTCTTATGCAGCCACCCCACTGGGGCCGTCCCAGGACAGGGGCTGCACTTAACCCTTCAACCAGGGAGCACGGGCCTATTTATAAATTATTGGCATTCTTAAAATCCTTGGCAGATTGTAGCCCCCCCCATTCAACTCCCTGCAGTGCAGACATATGGTCAACAAGGACTGAACTCTAAGCTACCCCTCCCAAACACACACACACACAATCAAACACACACGCACACAGGGGGGCGGGAACACCCTCGCAATACCCTTTTGGACAATTGAGCAGCTTATTGGGGGGGATCTAGTGGAATGGATCCCCTGCCCCCGTTGTGCTGGGATGTCAGGAAGCTGTGTTGGGACAACCTCTCAGTTTTACTGGAGCTGAGAGATGTCGTTAGTGTAAGTGTGTGCGTGTGTGTGTGCGGCTGGACTAAAGACGGGCAGCGGACATGTGAGAATTCATTGAGCGTCTCAGAGCCCGGTCTTGATGACAGCCTGTCTATTTAGCAGCGGCCCGCTGGGATGCTGGCCCTTCCCTCCTCTGCTCCATGCACTAATTGGTCACAAGTGTTTCTGTCTCATGGTTGACTGTCTGGGCTTATTTCTTCTGATTGAATGGCGTGTTGCGTGGGACCTGGGTGTGGTCGCTGCGATCTGGCGTGGCTGTAATGGAGTTATACATGCTGTGCCACTTTTGTACCATCACTACTTCAAGTGTCAATCTTTCTTCCACTCAGAGCAACATCTGTCTAATGCGATGTCAAAATGTAATTCCTGACCAGCTACATCGAGTCTCAGTGGACAAACACCAGCTTAAGTTCTTTTAATAACATCCACTAGTTACTGCAGTACCACTGTGTGACATTTATGTGAACTTTTAGAGAGAGAAATCAGGACAGAGAGGTTACGCGAGCAGTTCAGCGCTATTTAATAAGCCTCGTTCTCTTTCATTTGAAGTGCACGCAGCATGCCAAACATCCTCACAAAGAGCCCGCACACCCTAATTAGCTAATATGCACTACAGCTTAAAATACCCCCACTGAACACAGGCCTTTTTTGGAGGGCATTAAAAGCCTAAATATGTGTTATCAGAGCATGTGGTGCACCCTGGGAAGCAGGATCCTCTGGAGATGGCTAGCTGACAACTGAACGAGCTGGGGAGATCACAGACAGGGGATGGTTTCATTAAGAGAAGAAACGCACCCTTCATCACACCTTGCATGCTAAGCCTGTTTTATGTCAGGATGTTTTAATCTTTGTACTAACAGATAATAATTGCGCTCTCTCTTTGAGAGCCTCTTATGAGCGGGAGCCATGAGGGGGGTGAAGGTGACTTGAGTGACCATGCAATTTTGTGTTTTTTTGTCTTTGTGAGTGAAAGGCGAGTAAAGACACGGACTACTTTCCAATTACTATAAATGCTTCTGCAAAATCACAAAATCCTGTGAACTCTTCCCATCGCGCACCCAATCCCCCATCCCCTGGTATCTCAGCCCCCCCTTTGGGCTGCACGGGGAGCCTCATTGAGAGGCCCAGTGGACAGAGGCTGTAAGATTCAAAAAGCCATCACATTAGCAATGGGATGGAACTAAACCATCTACCCAAGAGGACCAGCCATTATTCTGCTTCACGGCGAACACACAGGGAGCTGAAAGGGCTGCTGTTAAATCTCTGTGTTTTCAAAACCAAACCATTACTAATGCCCACAACACCCTTTTATGCTAAACATCCACAGCCGTTTTAGTTTGAACTGATTAATATATAAATATTGTAAGCCTAAGTGAATAGAAGGAGGGGTGTCAGTGAAGGCAGCGGTGAAAAGGGGAGAAAAAGGGGGTTCCTGTGTGGAGTGGTTGATGCCTGCTGGGCTTATGGGGCTTTTAAGCAGTGGCCAAGGCCCAGAGCCAGTGGTTTTTAGTTGTGCTACACTGACTTCCAAACTGGTCAAATTATCCAGCAAACGAGGTGGTAATTAACAAATGTGGCTCATGAAAATCGTCCTTTTCGTCCAAAGAGACTGAACAAAGGGGCTGAGGGAACGGGTGCGTGTAATGGAGCCACATAGACGGAAAACTTCCTCGCCTTCCTTTAAAGCAGCTATAATCAATAATTTTATGTTAACAACAAATCACATGCCTACTTGTATGGGAAAGTGGTCGCCCATAGGCGACTCAGCAGTTCCCCGCAGCTCTGTGGAGCTTTATAGCGTCTCATGGCTGTATGACTTTATTGTTCTGGTGAGCAACAAATGAACATACTGGAGCATTTAGCTGCTAATGAAACAGATTTTTTCCTCAGGAGTAGGTGGAGACCAGAGCAAAACTAAAAGGAGTCAACTTACATTCATCAAGTCGTTTTTTTCTATAAAAATATCTCTTGTTTATGTTCTTCTCTGAAAGTTGAGGTTATTTGTGCAGTTGGGGCCTATCTTTGCAAGAACCTTTCGATCGGAAGTAACAAGTTGAGACAAGATGTTTAAAGGTTTCATTTGGAGCATATGTCACGTCTATCAGCTGTGAATCCTAACGCAAGTAACCGAAGGGGAGGGGGGGGGGTTGTGCAGTCACATTTCGCTCCAGTGTTGTTGCCTGTCTGCTCGCTGACAGCAGCAGTTGTGAGGTTGTGACTGCTAGCGCCAGAGGTGTTACTTTTCCTCCTTTGACTTTTTGGATTCATCACCCAATGAGCAGAGGCTGTGACCCATAAAGACGCCCGTGGGTGAGCTTCCAGGGCTGGGCTGTGCGTGCAGGGTAAGGTAACAGATTCCAGCTCAATGATGAGTCAGGAAATGGTTTTAGGGAAGCGGTCTGTGCAGTCCATAATCAAAGAAACATACATGTCAAGGGCGAAGATTGAGGTTGATTTTGCTCCAGTAAACCAATGACCCAGTAACACAGTTAATGGTTTCTATAAAAACATTTTGGAGTGCTTTCTAAAGAGACATTTAAATGGTACATTTTGATTCCAGTTGAACTCAAATATATGCTTCCATCTAATCTATCTATTATTGCCATATCTGCATCTATTTCATTATCAGCAATAGAATTTTGCATCTAAAATTTGAGATATTTTCCTCCTCATTGCGAAATCATCTTACTCCTCGATGGTGGATAATGACAGAAGAAATAAATGACTTGCATCATACATCATGAAACACTGTTGAATAACAATTATATAATTAGGTAACAAAACAAATAGCGCTGTTCGTCTGTCATGCATATCAACACATATTCGAAACAGATCAACCTATTTCCCATTCATCACTGGTAACCATAATTTCACGTCCTCAAAAAGATGAGTTATGTCAAAGCTATAAATGACAGTAAGATGGCTGGTTTGGCACGGATTCAAAAATGTTAATTGACTGCTTCAGCGATGACTTGACAACTGAGCCTGTGTGATCGATGTGCTCGTCGCCCTTTTCCCTCCGAGAGAACATCTCTCAGGATAAAACAAATACCATTCCACATTTGCCTTGACAGGAACCTCGGATCCTGGGAGCAGGAGATGGTGGCGTATGAAAGTGTAATGATGACAAAAGACTGTGCCAGCTGCTTGGGTTACTGTACACAGTGCAGACACAACAAATGACTTACAATAATTAAACACAGGAAGAAGAGGAGATCCTCTGGAGAGACTACTTCCTGGAATACCTTATGGAGTTTACTTAACCAATGTCAGCTCAAACTTTCTTTGAAAACAGAGTGCAGAGAGAGACGAGCTGTCACTTTGTTTCCATTAATACGCTGATGTAGTGCTTAACTTGCAAGAGCAGTGTATCTCAGAAGTGTTGCCTTCAACAGAAGAGCGTATTTAGGATAAATCCTCTTAATGGCTGTAAATATTAGATCAATGAAAGCCTACAGGCAGCGTCTGGAGTGAGATGCATGTCCAGTGACATACCTTCAACAATCTGCCGAGCCACTAAGTGGGTGCGCTTGTAGAACACCCTGGCACACAGTGGCACCAGCTCAGCATCCATCTTCTTCGCGGCTTTCTTGAAGGCAACGCCAACTGCTTCTCTTACATCCGCGACACCGGTGACCTCCGAGTTACCGCCGGGCACGGTCAGGGAGAGTGAGAGTGAAGCACTGCACATGTCAGCAGACATCACAGTGTGGCACTCTATGGATCCGCACGCCACCTTTGTAGTCACGTGACAGGAAGCTCTTTTGGTGGGGTCGTCCTGAACTGCAGTAACATGTAGCTCAACAGCTGCACCCCTGGGTAAGGCAGGGACCACGGCGACCAATAATGGCGCAGGCTTGCTCTCAGGCTCCCATGATAAGTCCTGCAATGCAGACAGATGATATTCAAATGAACTGGCTGGCAAATTATATACTGTGCTGTGCCACACACTACAATCAAATGCATGGCCCTCCTGCTGAGACGCATGCTGCGCTTTCTGACCACAAGCACCAAAACCATCAACATTGAGCATTATTGTAAAGCGCATCATAAAACTCCACCACACAGCACTAAGACGGGCTTTTTACTTGACAGACTGACAGGCTATCAATTAACATGAGATTGTGAGGTGACCCTTGGTAATGATAGTGTACAAACAATTCAGAAAGAATCCATACTGCTTGCAGCCACCGTAAACAAAACACGCACAAATGCTTTCACTTTGAGCCGCATTTGCTAACATGACAGGTCCTATCCAAGATGACTTCTCACCTTTCTCAGAAGATCACTCACAACACATTGTGGCAGCTTCACCACACACATTTAGAGGAAAACTGCCTCAATTTTATCTACAGAGTCAAAATCTCTCCATGTTTTTTTTCTCCTCTGGACTGAGGGCCATTAGCAGGAACAAAATGTCTTGGAGCAGTGCTACAATGTGGCCCTCTAATAATACTTGGCTGTGGCTTCATCTGCTAATGGGAGAGAAATGAGTGTTTTATATAACAGTCATTTCAGTTGGAGTCGATAGGGCAAAAACACTTAACCCCCTTTTCAATTTGCTGGATCAATTTTCATCCACTTACACCCCACTTCGTAAGTGCAGAATAATAACAGGTTACTTACATTTTATTTTGATATTCACTCGCAAAAAAAGAGAGAAATCATTGACAAGAGCAGACGACGGCCTCTTTGTCCCTGCAACAGACGAGCCCGTCATGACCCAATCAGCCAGATTCACTGAAGCAGCACTTACCTTCAGATTAAACTTTAGCAAACGCTTAATTGTGTATCAACAGCTAACCTCTTGCCTTGGAGAGTGTCCTGAATGAGCGTGTCTGCTGGGGTTAGGTGAAGATTTCTTTACTCTGCTCATTCTGAAGAGAGCCTAGCTTGCGGTGATCAACAATAACAATCACGAGAGCGGAGAACAATAGCCGTGTCAGCGCCGGAGCTCTTAGCATGTCAGACAAAGTGACAGCACTCATACGTGTCCTGTGCTTTGATAAATGTTATATTAGCACTTCTGGCACAGGCTAGGTATTCTCCTAGGGGGGACTGCTCCTGCACTTGTCAATAGTGATTGAACATGGAATAGAGAGTGGGAACTAGGGAGAGAAGTGACAGGACAGGGGGTCCTGCTCAGCCAGGCTTAAAGGCCACCCTGCAGGCCTTGGGTGCCGAGGTACTATACCCAACCGACCGTCCACAAGGAGATCAGGGGACTTCAGCGCTGCAGCTCCAGCCTCTGGCAGGCCTTTACTGTCACGACATGGTTGCTGACTTTTTCGTCAGAGCTGTCGGACGATGTTACAGTCAGTCCCCGCTTGTTTCTTTATTAATGTGCCCACCAAAATGTTACATGAGGTGGGAAGTTTGTTCAGCAGTTCTGTGGAAATGTGCGAATGGTGCATTACTGTGTGTGTTTCTGTACGTGCCCGTGTGTGTGTGTGTGTTTGAGACTTGACTGTGGTGAGAGCTCCATCGCTGTGTGCTTGCCTGCCAGAGGAGTGAGAGGGGGAGCAGCGGCTGATATCCTTACCTGACCAGAGATCATTTATTAAATTAATCCAATAAAACACAAACTTTGATATACAGTGGCAGTGAGTGCTGGAGTGGCGTGTTGGGAGGGCAGGCGGGTGGCAGAGTGTGTGAGGGCTCTGTTCCGCTCTACACCAGCCACTTAACACAATCCATCTCATTACTTCATCCCACTTCAGTTCCAGGGCATGCAGCCATTCCCCCAGTGCTCTCTCACTCCGTAGGCAGCAGGTAAACGCATGAAGTCTGGATCTGCTGCGCTCAGCTCTCTACACGGATGGTTTGTGACCTGCCTCCCCTTATGTTTGTTTTCCTTCTCCCCACTTTCCTCCCTCTAACTCACGTCCGTGCGCCTGGAGCGTGCGGCGGGCTGGAGGGCCGAGAGGCGTGAAAGCCGAACGGTAAACACGGTAATAAGGAAGTGGTGTAAAGGCGGGGAACAGCGGGGAGCTGATGGGACTGCGCTGCTTAGCCAGTTCCCCTACATTTCCTGCCCAGCGGGACGCCTTCAGCATGTGGCTCTATGTCTCAGCACTTACTGTAGTGCTGTCAGTCTGTTATAATATCCCTTCCCATTCACTCTCCTTTCTTTAGAGTCTGCTCTGATGCTCGTTGGACTGTTTGTGTAAATGAAACACACAGGGCCATGTCAGTGGGGTGAGGAAAGGTTTAAGGGTACGAGGCCATTATAAAACCGTGCCAGACACCAGAGTTACTTCAAAAGTCCCAAGTAAGCAGAAGTGAAATCATGTAAATGGGGTTTTTGCTGTATACAGAAAAGAAACTCTGCATGCTGCAAAATCAGTACAATCAAATTCAATTTATCACCCCTTAAAATTTCAACAAAACCGCTAATTTCTTTCAAAAATCTTTTCCACATTTCCAAAATAACCTCCCTAATAATTATTTTTACTTTCTGACTTGTTTTCAAAACCTGTTATTGCGACACAAAGGGACATCTGTTTAACATTTATTGACTTATCACATCAGAATCTCCCTGTTCATCAAAGCCTTCGCACGCACACACACACAGACAAACAGGCTCATTGTGGTTTAATGCACCGTAAATACAATTTCACACTTGTAGCGACTCCAGTATGCTCCCAATTAACCCTGCAAGCTTCTTCATCCACCTGATTAGAGAAATTATCAACGCACAACAACAACACGGCCCTGTGGCTTCGTAGACACGCTAGGCAATGGCGCTTCTATCATTTCACTTCACAGGTCTGCTGTCTGAAAACACACTGATCTTTATAAATAAAACTGTAAGGCTACATAAGCTAACAGTTGACAACTGTAGTTAAATCACCACCCATAGCTTTACCACATATTACTCGCTGTGCTCATTGTAATGAGGATGCATTACAGAGAACAGATGCATTTTGGGAAAAAAGAAGGGATGTGGCAATTTAATTGCTTAAATCTCCAGTATTGATAATAATACAACCTATTCTAACTGAATATACTACAATATGATGTATTTAACCACTATTAGCAGTATTTTTTTATTGTTTTTTGTCTTTGCATTTGGTATAACTTTCCCAATTTAGGTTTATTCTTAACACCAAATTTACAAAAGGTTTTAGTTCAGTTTAATGAAATTAAACATTTGAGTACATTACATTATGCATAATATATTTTTGTGCGACAAAATATGGCATCACATAATTGTGTGGCATCATTTTATTGTTTAGTCAGTATTAACATATTGTCTTATTTACTCCTTTTTTTGTCTCTTTTTACCACTTTCCGTAAAACACTTCACAGCTTCTATTTTGAAAAGGGTTGTATATTAAGTGTGTTTAATTACTAATTTATTGAGTTACCTAGATTTGAGTTGCCTGCATGTCTGAAGACATCACCTGATGAAGCCCACAACTGGAGCAAGACTCTTCCTGCTAACTGGTGGAGTTCTTCCTGTCTGTGGGAGTTGTGTCTTCAGCGTTTGACCTGAGTTAAACATTCTAATTAGAATCAGCTCAAATGAGCACCGGTGCTTTGTGTAATCCCCACCCCAGGGAGCGTTTCACCCAGTTTGGGATGAAACAGAAGCCCCCACATTTGAAGTGGAAGTGAAGGGGAAAGTGTGAGGCCCAAGCTGGGAAGTCGCACCAAGATGATCTGCCTCTACAGGCAAAGAAGGAGCATGGGGTCAGGTTAGTAACCCAGCCCCTAAGTTAGCTCTATTCTTAAGGGGAGGACTCACCTGTTTACAGATGGAGCTGTCAATTAGAGCTGTTTAATCTGGGAATCGGTTGAAAATAAAACATGATCTCCTGGTGGCAATCCTGGGTCAGCTGAATGAATATTTTTGATTGTTCTGACGTCCCGCACGGAAGCACAACAGATGGACGGTGTTGTCCATCTTCAGTGACCCCTGACATGAGCCTAGTCTTGTCACGTCCCAAAGCTTTGCCCTTGGTTAGCCTTGTTATCCGAACGACCCAATCTGCATGCTAAATTGAAGGTACACACTGTCATCGCGGTCAAGATTTCTATTCCACCGTGAGTTACAATAAAGCACAAAATGTCAAATACATTGACAAACAGACACCAGCTCCTGGCTGAGATAAGATGAACCATTTGAGAAATTAGCATTTGAAAGTTTGAAGTAAATGATTGCTAGTCTTAAATAACAACATTTACTGTTTTACTGCTATACTTTGACACAAAGTTGACATCCTCTCTCTAGTCTTTAACACCGTTCACCATTAAGCAGAACCACATGTTGGAGGTGGGCTCCTGCCCCTCTCCCTTAGGCGTTATTCCCATGGCTAGATAGATTACTGTGGGAGGAGAAGGGCTGCCAGGGGAGACTGGTGCCCCTATTAGACGTATGGAGCAGGGGTTGTAAGCTGGGGCGGCGGGGTGGAGGGAGGGCTGGAGGGAGGTGGCAGGAAAGAGGGGTGGAGAAGGGGGATAAGCTGCTCTGAGAGTTGAACGGAGCTCCAAAATGGTGTGTGGGGGCAAAGGATTAGGGAAGCTCTGAGGAAGACATCTGCCTCTGTGCCAAGCTCCACATTATCAAAGACACCAGCGTTTCCCACATCATCAACTTTTCATGAGCGCGCTCACTGGTAAATATCAGTCGCAGCGGCTTGGGTCTCAAGGGGGCAGAGAGGGGCGAGGAACTTTCCCTTATTTCACAACTATAAAATATAATTCTGAAAGGCCTCTCTGAAAAACTTGGATAACATATCAAGTTTCTCTTTTTTCACTTATTCATCAACGCATGGATCCCATCGTCTTTTAATCCATTAAATATGTGTTCATTCAATGTGGGAGTAGCTCCTCTCCATCTATAATAAAACAGCCAGTCATTGCTCTTCATCTTAACCACTCGCATACATTTCATAAACAAAAATCTCACTCCACAGCGCCTGACCTCCTCTTCCTCTGCAGCCCTCAGCATGCTCTCCCACACGGCCCTGATGATGGGGATGTCCTGGTGTCTTGTGGCGTAGCAGTGGGCCTGGACAACATGAGCTAGAGTCAGGCTGCCGATCACCGCCTCCAGAACCTTCTTCACGTACCTGAAGGACAAATGGGCCTGCGTCCTGGTGCCAGCCTTTACCAGCTGCATGGTGCAGGGGACCAAAGCGATTTGTCCTGCACAGAAAACCGACTGATCGACCTGGAGAAAAGAGCAAATAAGAAAAACACAGCAATGTTGGTTATTATGGTAAAACCTGCAAGGTTAAGAACCTACAGCCAAGTTAGCAGCGCTGTGAGGCTGCTTTGAGCCTAAAGCAAACATGCAGGATGCTGACATGCTCACAATGTTGACATGCTGATGTTTAGCAGGTGTAATATTAAAAACATGCTCGCTATCTATGTTTAGTGTGTTAGCACGTTAACATTTTCTAAATTCAGCTAGGCTCATGACAGTGTGTGTTAGCACGTTAACATTTTCTAAATTCAGCTAGGCTCATGACAGTGTCTTTAACATTGCAGGTATTTAGTCATTAACCAAATTACTGGACAAATTACAATTTTGATATTTCTATATATAGCAGTAGGATACTTATTGTCTGGAGACAATGAATGTTGTGACAATCCATCCAGCAGATTTAGAGATATTTCAATGGATAAATTAACACTTTTACCCACTAAAAAGTCAGGGAGGATCATCACAGCTATTGGGGTTTATTAATCCATCCAATAGTTGCTGAGGTAATTCAGGCCTTGCCCACACTCACACATTAGCAAGGTTAGCATCAGCACTATTTTGGCCACGTCTGCCATTGCACAAAATCACCTCATGTAAACAAGGCGCACACTCTGACAAAAACTCTGTATTCTCTGTTTACAAGTCAATACTACAAATGGAGTTTCTAAATATCTTCACTCTGGAAGGAG
Organism: Chaetodon trifasciatus; assembly: GCA_037975065.1. Classification (NCBI taxonomy): domain Eukaryota; kingdom Metazoa; phylum Chordata; class Actinopteri; order Chaetodontiformes; family Chaetodontidae; genus Chaetodon; species Chaetodon trifasciatus. The sequence continues at coordinate 1,515,252 of JBBMOE010000021.1, forward strand.
TTTTCAAAAAGGCTCGTTTTCAGTGACCTGAAACTGTGTGTATGGACAAAAGGCCAAAACTCAAAGAAAAAGCTAAGAGTTGAAAAATATCTGGACGAGGCCTCAGTCTTAAGTTGGATCAACCGACCAACAGACCAAGATCGCCATCCCAAAAACAAGTAAAGCCTGCAGTTTTGGTGAGTACCTCCTCGCTACAGCCCAGTGCTCGATCTTATTCAGATCACACATTGACAAAAAACACACAAGCTAAAGCCTTACATCTCTCTACTACCCCATGCTTGACGCTTAATTACACCCTCTTAGAGAACTGTTCCGGTAGGGTGTGTTTGGTAGTGATCAAAGCGTCTGAACAAAAGGAATACAAACTTATTGCTGAGGGAAAAATGCACCCTAACGGCCAAAGAGTGTGAATCTAAGTCAAATCTAGATAATTTACTCATTCAGTTTCAACAAACTGCAAAACGCCTGTCTGCACTGCAATGTGAGTTCAATTATGAATGAAAAAAGAATATTTAATTAGACAACTACGGATTTAAGCGCGTGGTTTCCATTCAACCAGAAAACTTGATGTAAGAAAAAAAAAGTAATCAAACTCCAAAATGAGTTTTGTCAAAAAAAACAAGTACGATTTTCATCAGTGAGGTGCTATAATCAAATTAACATTAATTATAAGCCTGTGTTTGAGTCACACTGCATTAATTAACAGGTTCCACCTCTGCCATTTTTCAGCATCTTTTCACTAACAATCCTCATTTCACGAGCAGGTATTCTGTGAGAAGTCTGCCGATGTACCTCTGTGGCACCCGTGTTATTTATAAGCTCAATTAACCATGTGGTAATAAGCTCAATTCCCTGCTAAATGCTTCTGTTAGAATTAAGCTTCCTGTATAATGACAGCTGAAAAAAATCTATCTGCTTAATGCAGAGAGATGAGTAGGGATGAGGAGTGGCCTTAAAGAGGTCAGGTCTTTAGAGACCCTGTAGTCCAACACTGTTTGAGCTTGGATGGCATTAGTGCTGGACACTAGCTGCTGGTCAATGCAAATAGCTGTTGGTGACATGTTGATAATTGCTGGCCTATACAAGGACCCTGGAGCACACGTGGATCTCCAGGGAGGATCAGAAAGGTCGGAATCAATTGATGCAAGGCCCAAGACAAGGTCCTTTACTGACTGGCAAAGACACAGCCAGGGGTATCATGTTTTACAGCGAGATTACCAGGGTTAGCCTGAACCAGAGGTATTACTTAAGACTTAGCACCCTCTCAGCCAAACTCATTTCAAACAAGCCCTTTGTTTTATTTACATGGCTCAGTTTGATAAAGCAGCGGCCGCGACACAACTTGTTCAAAGGAGGAAAACTGAAAATGGAATATTTTCCCCTTGCTGAAATGTATGTCTTTTATGGGATACTAGCAGAACAAGATGAGCGCCACACAACTGTTTAGCTAGAGGGCACACGTGGTCATGGCTATTTCCATAATCAGATGGGTTTGCCATGATCCCCAGCTCCTGGGTTCACTTGTCAACTTTGATGAATCTTCAGCTTCCATCTCTGCTGCTCCAAATTACTGGGACAGCGCGGGAGAGGGGAGATGGAGGGAAGATGGGAAGAGGGGCCCGAGCGAGCGAGGGGGAGGAAAGGGAGGCGATAAGGCCCTCACTGCTTTCAACCAGTTGGATCAATCACCGGATCATTTACCTGCAAGCACAATCTGCCCGAGCACCTGCATTACTATGTCTGCCTCACATAAAAGCCAGATTCCCACACATCAACAACAAATTGTCATTGGCATTCCATTTATGAGCCATCAAATGCCATCATATCCACTCCAACAAAGAAGGGCTCCATCAGGTTGGACGGGTGGCCAGAATTTCTTAACAAGCTCGTCCCAATGAAAAGAGCTCGCTCCATTTTGAATTCGAAAAGGCTGGTTGCCATTTTTGTATTTGAATATCAAAAGGGGGATAGCGCGGGGCCCCTTGACTGTTAAAGGCAGACTCCCATAGCTTCTACCAAGCAGGTGTGTGATGATCAATTATTAAGGATCCCGCTCTGGTTACTCTTAGTGGGAGGTGGAATTGGGGATTTGGGGGGGGGCTTTGTGGTGGCGCGGGCACATCTTTCTGTGGTGAACCTGGATGGGGACGAGACAGTGGAGAGGGGAGAGGGAATACTATTTACATAAAATTAACAGTTCAAAAGAAAGAGTTCACACACCAATCAAACTTGTTAATTGACTGTCAATGGTGTGTCCCTGAATATACAACACAACTACATTATTCATCTTAGGCCTTGACAGGGAAGACAGTCCAATTTGCATGGGCGTTCTAAACGTGATCAACAACCACAATGCCACATGCATTTTTAATAGGGCAGAGATGGGATCCTTTAATATTCATAAGGGTCAAACAATTGCATATGACATTAAACTTTCTATAACAAGGTAAGTATTTTTCAAACGCTAGCCTTAGAAGTCTAAATGGCCCACAGAGAAAAGGGCTGCTGAATCAATACTATACGTTCACATTGGTTTACTTCTCTTCTACTGCTTCTTAATTATATTTGATAGCTGCTGTCATAACACAACAGCTTTTTAGAAATGTCAGGTTTTAGTAGCTGCCTTTTGGAGTTAATATGAGCAACATTTATTGTTATCTTACATCAGTTTTTCCATCAGAGAAAACGCACGGGTGGGCAAAATTTATATCACAATAAATATAAAAGCCATATTTAATTTTCAGCATTTGAAGGTGTTTGAATTTGAGATGATTAAACTCAGGCTTGTCCCATATAGTCGACTGGTCAAACTTTGTTTCTATCTTCGTTTTTGATGTTTAAATTCATAATTACTTCATACATACAAATTGCAAACAATATCACAATTTCGGAGGATTTTGTCACTACACGTAAAACCGGACATAGAAGCTTCCAAAGAGGTCAGCAGCTCCAGTGATCACAACACACTCTTCCCTGCTTAGGATCAACTAGGCTGCAATTCTGCTTGTGCTTTATCGACCTTTATTTCATGGTTATAACACCATCACTTTTCTAATAAACCCAATGACATGTCAAAAGGTCACTATCCCCAAAGACATTCTCCCTCTCAACCCCTGTGAGCTGCAGACGGTAACACATATGTAAATGTGCTCAGGAAGCGCCTGGCTGTGTCCGCTTCCAACCCTTAATGGTGTCTGGTTTCGGGCTGGTGTGTCTGAGGTGTTTCTAATTGTAGTTTTTGTCAAAGAGCTTCCAGAGATGACCAGACAGTGCTAGACTATATTCACATTGGTGTTGGAGCCCTCTGGGCCCCCATTGTGTTGAAGACGTCTCCAAGTGTCATTAGCAGAGCTTTGGAACGGTATAGATGAACTGGGCTGGCCTGGATAAAATGACCCGGTATTGACGAACAGTCAGGTTTTTCTGCCTGGTTCCAAGGACAGAGAGAGGTGGAAAACTGCTCCACCGCTCCTATCAGATATGCTAATGGTCACATTTCTCCCCATTGAGACCTCATGCATAATTTAAGCAGGAAAATGATAATACAAAATGTGTAAAATAGGTTAGATTAATATGGTGTAACTTTTCCCTCATGCAAGGACACATGTAACCAAGCTAAAAGGGTAATGGCAGTACAGTATAAGCTACAGGGTGGGTAATTAAACGCAAAATGTAATTAATATTTGTGATATGTCCTTTCATGGAGATGCTACTACATCTTTTGAGTGCTGTCTACAGCCTCGCCATGGCGCAGGGGAAACTGAGTGCATCCTCAGAGCACCAGCTCAAGGCTTTCCAGCTCAGAGGTAAAACTTTTTAAAGAATATTTCTGACAGTTGTTTATTCAGTTTATAGTAAATACAGACAAAATGCTGCGAGACTACAGCATGTGTGAGAAGCACAAGGCCAGATTCAAACACAGGATGCTGCATTTACATGGTACATCCCATCTAAAACTTATTTTGATATATAAACTATGATTTACTTGAAATGGGACACTCTTTAGCTCACTTTTAATCCCTCATGGAGCATTCCTAATATATGTGACAAATTTCTAAATTTCTGTCTTGATTCTTTTTTCACTTTAGTAATTTTCCTCTTTTCTTGAATACTTTAGGGTTGGCAAATAGCTGAAAATAGTTCAAAATGTGGGGATCAAAAAACTGAGGTTGAAGTTTTGTTGAATGTATTTAAGTGCATATATTATTTCTGCTTTTTGGCGGGGATTTGATATGCAGCGACTGTTTAATCCTTGTGTGGTGGATGGCAGTTTGTCAGGGATGTGTGCTGTGATTTCATCTTGAACTGGCTTCAAGTCTGTGGGGCTCTTTCAGCATTAGTGCATTCAAAGCAGATCACGTCTGGGAGTGGAAATGATAAGAGATGGGCTCATGTTGTGCTGCGCCCCGAGGAAATCCTGCCTCTTCTGACACCTCATTTCTACAAATACAAACCTTTCAGGAGAACCACAACCGTTCTTCCCTCTACAGAATTTCTCCCCATGTTAGGCTTCTCATTTAAGGCTTCACAGGAAGGAGGAGGGAGATATTTGCCTTTTTTATTCCCTCCTCTTTTTTCCACTATCTCTATTTTTTGCTTCCTGTTTGTGCTCCAGTTTGAGCCTAACCCCTGTATGCTCAACTGTCACACAAAATCAGTGTTACTTAAACGGCGACATAAATAGCCGTATGAAGTGCACAAAGAAAGGCAAGTATAGGGCATATCTTAATGCATTCTCTCAGGTCTAAAGCTGCACATTTATTCAGAAAACAAACCATAAGCATATGTTCAAAACACAAGGTTTTTATGAAGACGAATTTAGAAGAATGCTAAAAATTACACAACTATAACGAGCCATTGTTGAGGCAACGTGTGGTCAGTCTGAGCCGGGGACGCTGGCCTTTCCCCAACCCCCACCTTCTCCAAGCTTATGTGTATTTTTCTGTTGTGCCTGGATGTCTGCCCTCGACATGCCCACTCCATAGACACTGAACCGTGTGGAAGAGTAACACTGTCATGTCAGCTCTGGTCAACTTTATGGTGGTCAGGAGCTGCCGCTCAGTACAATAACCAAGGTCAGGAGAGCCTGACTGCTGGATGCTCAGGGAGACACATCTGAATGCCAACGGGCTTGAATAAACAAACAAATAAACAAATCTTTCTCACCATCATAAAAGATTGTTTTTCATGCCAAAATAACCACGGCTTTGATACAATTTTGTTCAGTTTAGCTGTTTTGTTCTATAAATTTACTGTTGCTATAATGATGTTAAAATGGGAAACAGCATCAAATAAAACACAGCAATCAAAGCTGATGCAATGAAATTGTCTGCTGCTCTGGAGCGCTGTGCCACACCAGAGCCGGGCTCTGGATGAAGAGTGATGGAAGGGCATGCTTTTTCATTGCGTTAGGCAAAATGCCCTGCTGCCTTCAACTGTCCCGACCTCACATTTTTTGACAAATTGGTTGTGAGGCTTTTACGACTGATGCACATATCGCAAAAATCATTTCTGCCAAGCTTCCTCTATGACCTGCCCGTGGGACATGACAAGCCCCTCCACGCATCGCTCTATCAAACCGAATCTTTCCAGGACAATGCAAATTATGACAAATTCCATCATCCTGCATTATGCGCTTTCCTGCTAATCTCCCTAATTCGAGAGAGTCGGGGAGGGTCTCGCTGTTTCAGCTGAGGGGCATGTTGTCTGATTGAATGATGCTGAAACTGCAACCCTCATCCCCCGTTCTTTCTCCCTTCCCAGCTGTGACCACCTCGTCTCTTCTGTCTTTTCATATTTTTCCTCTTCTTGAAGCTGCCTCTCTTGGTCTGGCTGGTAATGGGAGCTCTATCTTAACCTGGGCACAAAAGAATTATGTCAACACAAAGCGCCATGGCACAACTTTTAAAGACTAACTGTCGGCAGTGGTCAAGCTAAGTCAGTCTGTGTCTACAGCTGTGCGCGATATGAAGGATAAGACCACAGTGTGAGATGTCTGTTCTGAATAAGACAGTGTGAATATCACAAACAAATCAGTGTGCGACCCAGTGGCGTGAAGCTGCTGGTCCAGAGAGGAAAGTCCTCTACAGCTAAAACAGCCATTTAAAACACACATAAAACTCTACTGCTTGTAATGGACACAATGTGCAGTTCACCAATGCAAGATGAAGAACAGACAAACAGAAAATGAAGGACAGAGCGAACGAGACGGTGCAGAAAACGCAGAGGAGAGCAAAAATAAACGTAGTTCCTTCTCGTCTCAACAGATGGCAGTATGGCTGCATTAAAAAGGCAGCTGGGGTCTCAACATTGCTGTTCATACAAAGTCCACTCAACCCATGGACAGGCTGGCTAGACAGCATCCAAGTCCTCTTGGATTTTCTTCTCTTTTCTGTCTTTTTTTTTTTTTTTTTTTTTTTTTGTCTGGCAAAGTCGAAAATAAGCCACAAATTCCCCCACTGAAAAGCAGGAATATGGATGAAGGAAAATTTGGGAAAAATGCTAAAATTGTTTAGGGTTTCACTGCCATATTTAAGTGTTGTTCTGCATTTATTTTTATTGCAAATACTGAAAATCCACTGCAGCTGAAAGGTGTCTACAAAAAGATGAATAGTAAAAAAAAAGAAATAGAACAAAACTAAAATCTAAAAAGAAAGACTTTCCATCAAAGAAATATGTGGTTATCCTTAATTTGAAAAAAAGGTATTTCACTGTAAATGTGTAAATAATATTCGTAAAATGGAAAACTGATAAAATACAATGTGCTGAATCCCAACTGAGAAACACAGCAAATATAAACATTCGTGTCAGAGCATCAAATTCAACTCAATAATTTTTGACATGTGGAAAATATTGTGTACTCTATATTATACTGAATGAACTCTTACCCTGAGCATCTCTACTTCATTACATTACTGCGGCCTGACATCCCCTTACATTATAAATTCATAATATCAATAATAAATATATATTAAACGTGAACATGCTGATATGTCCGTGCAAAAAAACTCTGTATTATTCATCTGCAGCAGTTTTTCCCTCAGTAAAGCATGCTTTGATGACAATGGCATTTGAAAAATGAATGGCCCAGGTTAAAAGTTACTACTCAGAAGAATTGCTCCATGGGAAATTTATGATGAAGCGAGTGGCCAAAAGTAAATGGAATGTAAACGCTAACTCTTTCCTGATTCATCTGTAGCACTGTTAAAAAAAAAATCCCTTACTAAATGAGGACAAAATGGCAATGCTAGCACACTGTTGCACGTGGATGCAATCGTCACTTCTAACTATCATTTCTAATAATGACAGGAATCGTGCATAACAGCAGTTTTCCTAAAACACAGGCACTATAAGACAGTGTTGCACTGCAGTCAGTAGGTGAATCTGCTGCGGTAACAAGCATCTTTAAAAGCCACTCACTCTGGGTTGGTGACAATTAGTGTTTGCTCGTAACATATCAATCATGGCTTCTCTTTGTTACCACATTTGTTGCACGCTCACAAAACAACTACTAATAAAATGCTCGGCAACTATATTCAACTATGTTTGTCTGATAGCCGTACATCAAAAAGGTGACAGCATGAGGCAGTTTTTCAGTGCAGTTTACTAAAATTTCCTTACTGCTAGATTGCTCTGATGGTTCTGTGTGTATTGCTTTGGATTAAGGATTTTGGCCTTTTGGAAAAGGTGCATTTCTCCCTGACGCTGTTTCCTATTAGTTTCTGTATGTCACCACATTAGCATGTGTGGGAACTAGGCCCTGTATTGTTCTGTCTGCATTTGCCACACATGTGTATGTTTCACAAGGAGCATCTTCCAGACTCTCCTTATCTGTGTGTGTGTGTGTGTGTGTGCGTGTGTGTAGGCCCTGTCAGCTATGCCCTCTCGTCACTGCAGGGGGAAGAAACACACCCGGGCAGCTCTGAATATAGTGGCTAGTTACCATAGTAATGGGATGGTCATACGTCTCTCCTCTCTCAGACAGTGATGGGAGTGGACAGGACACGCCGCTATGCTTTTTATCTATGCATTTGCTATTCAGTTATTTCATCCCACAAATAAAAAGCCACGCCACCCCACCTCTCCTTTTTCCGTATTCAAATAGAAGGGCAAAATGGGAAGTAAATAGTTGGATATGGGGTAATAATTCACACATGGGACTACAAATAATGATGTGTTTTGACTGAGTGTTTGTGATTGCAATTGTAATAACGCGAGTGTCTTGGCAGATATCGGTGGTGGTGGGATCTTTACATGACGCTTTTCAGATGCCTCCTTGATGTCTCTGAACCGTTCACCCCTCCGCTGCTCATCAGCAGTGACAAAGTGAGAGGGAAACAAGGGCGCGCACACACGTCCACACTCGTGTAGCGTGTGATTCTCTCAAATTAAAAAGTCTATTTATCAAATAAAATCGTATTCATGCATCAAAGCTGATTACATTCATGTATATTCCATTAAATGTTCTAGTATAGTCTACTAATATACTGTAGCCACAAAAATAATGCTTTTTACACAGAAAGCAGCCAAGTTATTTGCAAATCTGCAAGGTGAATGGCTCCTTTACAGTTAGGATGCTGACTATTCACTGGAGACACCAGAGACCTGTGTCTCTTCAGGCTTCCACAGTGATTACAGATGGCTAAGTAGTACATGTCCACCTATGTACATATGCACACATGACGTATATATATATTTACAGTATATGCACATCTAGTATATGTGCATCTCTGCATCACTCAGTATGTAAAAGAAGAAGGGGGATGATGGCGGTGGCTCTCCTGTCCCTGCTTCCCATGGCTTGTTGACATGAACCAAGGCAGTCAGGCACCAATAATACATGAAGAGCTGTTCAAAGGCAATTAGGATCAGTTGTCAGGACCGGGCCCATTAATGAGTGGGAGTGTGGCAGGGGCCGGGGCAGAGGCACAGTGCCGGCGTACGTGGCCGCCTGAGAGTCGATGCACTCTGACAGATCCAGTCCTTCCCCTGTCCTCGCCTGGTACAAGCTGATACCAGCCTGTTCCCACGTGGTGCTGCAGCAGCATGCGCAGGATAATGTAGCACAGAACGCACTGACTCCTGAAAATGACCACTGCCATGGCAGGTCAGTCTCGACGCAGTAACAAAAGGGGAGAGAAGGGGGATGTGGGGCATGTGGGATGGGGTTGGGAGGAACATAATTACCTTCTCTGCCGTCTACCACTTCCCATAAAACTGCCCCCTCGTCAGATTAAAAAGGTGGCCTGGTTTGACGTCTCACATATATGTGTACACACTTACAGGCACAAGTAATTAACCCACATCCAGTAGCTCTAGCACTGTCCCAGGACGGAGCTGTATTAGAGGAGGGGGAAGGAGGTCCCCATTTTTGCACACAAGGCAGTGTTGATGAGTATGCATACATGTTGTGGGTAAACAGAAATGCACAAGAGCAAACATTTGTCTGCAAATGTTTAGGGACAGATAATGTGTGTATGTTCAATTGCCCATTTTGTTTGTCTTTACATACATTTTTATCTATTTGCATGTCACTGAATGCAGTTTGCATGTTGTCAGTCATGACTGTTACAGGGAGTCACCCGTGACTCATTTTAATGACTGCACCAGTTTACCTTGTCATACAGGCAGGGCCTATCACAAAGAGCACCCAGGTGTGTGTGCGTGTGTTTGTGTGTGTGTGTGTGTGTGTGTGTCTTTGAAAGACCTGGCCTCGGGGCATACAGCCCAACATGCCACTGCACACAGGTCTTAGTGGGTTTGATCAGCGTGTTTCGTGTGTGTCCAGTTCAAGTGAAGACAGTTGACCCCAGTGTTTGGGGTAGGATGAGCAAAGCCTACAGAGACAGACTCGGGTGATGTACAGAGACAGGAAGTGAATCAGCGCTCGCTGGGTAAAGGCTGTGAGGTGAAGCCCGACTGTCAGTCAAAAACCTTTCTGACTCTCTAGACAAAAGGTTCAACTCATTGCACACAATTCGGGCATTCCGGAGAGGAAACAGGCAGCCTGTTCAAGTGCGCCTTGAGTGAAATGAAAAGAAAAAACAAATCTGTGTTAACATCCTGCACAGCAAGTAGGAGCAAGTAAGTACACGTACTGAAGAACACGGCAGCTTTGACTAGGCTGCTCAAAACCGCTGAGCCTTCAAGACCTCATTTTTCATCGACTCAATTACTCGACAACTGGCCTCACCCCTTCCTCCCTGCCTCATCTCCCCTCCTCCGTAGGTGAAAGTGATCATTTGTTCTTTTATTAAAGTTGATAACATCCCTTGCATTGTCTGAGCGCGCACGCTAGAGAGCCGCCCCTACTGTTCTAGCCTCCAGCGCTTCGTATTATTGGTGCATTATTTCACGCATGCCCTCCTCTTTTATCAAGCGCTTTTGAAGTAATGTTAATAGACTAGAAAATTGAGACGTTTATGAAGTATGGGCCGTGTTTATGAAAAAATCCATAAAGTATGACAGGGGAGAGGTGAGATAAAAGCAAGGTTTTAATAGATTATGGCAAACAGGGGAGAGGCGTCAGATGCTGACAGGCACCTCCTTCGAGATCCCTCAGATTTTATGGGATTAATTTTGTTATATTAGAAATGAAGTTAAATGTCCTAATTAATCTGTTCGTGCTGCATGAATAGATCCCCGAACGCGGATGCACGCACACACACTGTTTTTTGGCTAATTACTCTTCTGTGGTAATTGAGGTAGATGTATTCTCTAGATGTAGGTTGAGGAAGTTTGGGGTGGTGGGGGATGTTTGATGTAATGGGGGGGGGGCTGCTGAATTGTGTACGTTGGCTCTTTTACAATAGTGAAACATTCTGGGTGAGAACAACACGCCATAAAACCAAAGCACTTAGCTTAATTTCTGCAATTCATCACTGAAATTTTTTGCTTTCTCACTCACCACACTACCTTATATTTAGCTGTCAGCCCTCTGATTGTTCACCATAAAGCAGAGCTGCTATCTTCACAAACGCATCACGTGCTACATTATGGAAAACACTGCGACATATCTGTAAGTTCCTTTTAAAACACAGATGGAGAATGACGCCAAAACATGGATATTTTACATGGTGGTCTCGTGACCCGGCAGTCTCAGCATGCATGCCACGTAACCTCAAAGTCCATGTTCAGCTTGGTTTTGGCTTCTTTATCGCATTTGATTCCCATCTTCTTGTCGCTTCCTACTGCCAATTATCTTAACAAACAAAATCAAAATGAGGCTTCCAGCAAACAGAGGGAACGTCTGCCCAAGTTCCCTCTTTCTGGCCCTACATGGGTGGCCCAACCTGACTATGACTGACCTCTGAACTTATCATCAAGAGGGTCAGACAAAGTTCAGCCCATTGTTTTTAGACATTAAGGCTCCTGTAGGAAGATTATTCAAATTCTATTACCCGCCACCCTACACGCCTCCTTTTTGATGCTAATTGGCAACGTCAGATCCACTTCCCTCCTGATGCCTCACGGTCCACTTTGACAATTTTCAAAATCCAATGCAAATCCTGTCGTGGGCTCGTGCTAGACGGTCTTCCACAATATTGACTGTCACTCACAATTAGAGGAATGAGGCAAGGGGTTAGCATTCACCAGCAACCTGAGGCAAGCGCAGTCAGCTCCCCAAACACACCCCGCAGAATCTGATCAGTGAGTATAATTTCCCTGCAAATATCCCAGGGGTGAGCCACTTACCTTAACAGGAAAGAGGAGATGTTTAACAACCATTCAGCCGATAGTCTTTCTATTCAGACCTGTTTTGGCTATTGTGTTTGTCTCTGTAAATGCAGCTCCAAAGGGATCGTGACGGAGCGGGCTGCATTAATCTAAATAGATAGAGAAAAAAATGGTGCAGTTCGAGACTCCTGTTGTTAACTCTGACTTAAGTAAATGATAGGTCAATTTTTTCCATCTGGCAACTCAGAAGCGCAATCGCTGGTTATTAGTACAAATGGACTTCTGTGTAAAAATGTGGGACAATGCAGGCTAAAGAAACAAGCTTGTTTTTCCTGCTATTATGTTAATGCAACAGAATTGTTTAAAAGCTCCTTCGAAGAGACAACTGGCAGAAAGCGCAGTAATAACTTTTATTTCTTTTAAAAGCGTGCCATTACTTGGCTTTTGTTGCAATGAGAGAATTTGTTTTGATATTTTGCGACCAAAACTGGACGTCTGAGAGCATCTTTTGTTTTTAATGAATTGATTGATGTAATAAAAGAATGAAACGTCATATATCTTAATTAGATTATGCAAATGACGTCTAAAACAAATGACAGCAGAATTTGCATTAGATCTCTGATTAAAAAAAAAAAAGACAGCAAAACAAAACAATTAGTGGCAAGAACTCTGACACTGCCGCACTGACAAATGATATATTACACTGCAGATGTAATATATTATTTGTAAGTCTAAACACATGTCAATCAGCTCCAGCCCAAAACGCAACAAAGTTAATACAAATCCTAGATTAAATCTTGGTTTTTGTCTTTATAGCTTGTGGCTTTTATCTAAACTACCGGCATATCATACATTAACATACAATACACCAAGAGGCCCCCAGCTTTGACATCATAAAGGTTAACTAATTCTTTAAATCAAGTCAGATCTGAATCTGTCAGCTTGCCAGGCCAAGTCGACATCGCCGCTCCCGAGAGCTGAAGCTGAGAGACATGACAAGCCAGGCAGATAGATGAAGAGATGGATGGAGCTTGAAGGTCCAGCATCCATCACATGCCAATCCCTAATGCTGCTCCTCTCTACCTCCACCAGTGCCACCCTTCGCTTGTGGAGGCCGAGTGCAGTCAAATCCTGCAGGGCCGGAGTGCCATGTTCTGTCAGTGGCCATGTGCTGTCTCTCAAAGCACTGGACGCTTGTCAAAAGAATACGTTGGTCCCAACAGAGCTGGACATTGGTCAGTTTATAGCCATGTGTGACTGCAGCTCAGTCAAATGGTTAGCATTATTAACAAACACGAAAGCAAATCAGAGTTGCTCACCAAAGGCGACTGTCATTTGCTATTGCTATAATATTATGATATTATAATAAGAAGAATTACTGCTACCACTGTTGCTGCTGTTTTCTGCATGTGTTTACAAATTGGCATGAAGAGACAATCAAAAAAATAAGAGAGAAGCCCGCTCAGGAAGAGGTAAAGTAAAATTGTGAGAATTTTATATGGAGTAATTACACAGTTTGTGTGATGCTTCACACCAATAAGTCATTAAATCAGGGTTAAAACATTAGAAAAAGGTAATTTTCATGTGAACAACAGGGTCGATCCAGTCAGCCTGACTTCCTTTGTGCCCTAAATCGAGCCTATTGTAACAAGGCTTATAGAGAACCAATCTAAACATTGATGGTGTCATTATTCCACAGCCATTACGCTGTGCAATCAACATTAACTTCATACAATACGATTCCAAACAAGCTAGAGCTTTAAAACAAGTCAGGACAGGAGCAACTAAAGACTGGGAAAGATGTAGAATGCTCCAAAAACACCTGTTTGGAACATTCCACAGGTAAACAAGTTCACTGGTAACAGGTGATAGTATCATGATTGGGTATGAGAGGGGCATCCTGGAAAGGCTCACAAGCGAGGATGGAGCGAGGTTCACCACTTTGTGAAACACGTGATTGTATGAAGGAGATTACTCCTCGTTTTTGGCTCAGCATCCCAGTTTTCTTAAAATCAGGGTTGTAACTCATTGTTCCTCAAAGAACTCATCACAAAAACACCTCTGCGGCGCAGACCTGATTATTCTCTGGACATAATTAAGTTCCCAAATTCACCCTTTAATCATTTCAAGCTCAACCCCCCCTCCCAACCCCCTTGTATCTCTGGATCCTTCTTTTAATTACTAATTCTTTTCCGCAGTAAATGTGGAGGGCTCCAGGTTATTTGGCCTCACACGGCAGCGTCTCTTGTCTCTGTTGTTGCTGGAGCCCTGTCGCTATGGTGTCACACGGCAACAGTCACCAAGGAAAATTGTCATTAAGATGGGAGTCAAACGTGGTGCCGGGGAGAGGAGGGGTGGCACGGCGTGCTTGCTCACAGCGAGGGGGTAATTGTATCAATATGTAAAAATCCTTAGCTGTACTGAAGAGCTGTTAATACATTTTTGATCAAATTAAGTCACTGTAGCTCGGAGGAGGAGCAGACACACTGAGAGACGACGCAGGGGTCGCCGTGCAAGGCTCTGAGCGAGCGCTCTCCTCTCATTGTTTTCTCAAATTGCTTTGGATACGAACGATCATTAGAGGAATGAGAGATTAGATGGTTTTCCAGAGGCAATAGCACATGCCCACAGCTGACTTCAATTTCATGTCTCAATGAGACTCCATTGAGGAAATCAAACACCGCTGGCATGTTAAAAGCAAACCTGACTCTGTAGGTTACATCTCAGGAATCCAAAACTGCACAAGATCCTCTGAGCTTCAGTGACACACTGGTGAGATATGCCGTCAAGCCCTAAACGAATGGCTAATCCACACATGTTCTCACTCATAGACGGATTTGGCTGCAGGATCAAGGACAGTGTGGAGGAGATGGACACTATCCTTGTTGACAGTACTTTGACAAGTGTAATCCCGTATAATACACACTGGGTAAACAAAACACCAAGCCAACCGTGCAACCACGGCCCACACTTCCTCTGCTTCGCCTTTGAATTCGACATTCTTTCTGGGTTTGAAACAATATGAAAGAAGTTCAATTCGGAGCTTTACAAACAAGTGCAAAAATGGATACACACTGCCCACTATAACAGGGATACATATTTACATGTATACATAAAAGTAGTAATGAGAACAAACTATCACACAAAGCAACAATCACAATCATCTGTACGCATGCATCTATACATAAACAGAGACAACGGAGACACACTGAAAGTAATCACGTAATCTGAGACACTTCAACTGCTTTGTGAGAGTCGAGCACAACAAAGCGTCCTAACAAATCACCAGCGAGATTCATCATTCATCAAACAAATCCGCGCTATTCCTCCATTAATCCATTACTTATGATTATAAAGTGAGACTACGAATTGCTTTGCCAACAATGGCACAAAGGAACATGATGTTCCTTGTTTTTGGATCAGCCCCTCAGACGAGAATCAAGGGATTCGGTGGGAGATGTTTCACTATCATTTGCAATCAGTAGCAAAAAAAGTTAGACCAAGAACAGGGTTGAGACGAGCAGCTAATGATGAATAGAAAATGATTTATAATGAATAATTGCTGAATGCTTGATTAGTCTATTAAAAGAACAATATACTTGTAAATAAGCTTCTCTTATTTAGGAGTCTTACCCTGAGGGCCTGGCTGTAGGGCCCGATGTTAGCTGGAGCCCAGTGGGACAGGCTCTGGACATGCAGGGCTTCCCTCTGGCGGAAGCAGCCCTCCTCGACGGGCTCGATCCAGTCATGGAGCAGGCAGTCCATCTGCAGCAGCTGACCGGCAGGCAGAGGAGCCTGGACACACACCCTGTAAGGAACAGAGGAACAGCGTAAAGATGTTTCCTGTGAGAGAAGAAAAAAAAGTCTGCATGTGTGTTTGCACCTTTACCTGGCTGGAGGGTTTATGCCAAAGTGCTTTTTATAGACTGTATTGAGTGGGACAAAGTCTTCCATGGACCTCACATACAGGTGGACCAGGATAATGTCCGTCATCTTCCAGCCTCTGTTGTCCAACTCACCTGGACACAAGCAAAACATTATACTATACATCACTGCAGTGTAGCAGCATATTCTAAGTTACAGTAACATAATCTAACCCACTGTGACCTTCCTGCAACTTGGCTAAGCTAACTTATGCATATTTGTTATGTTCCACAGTACAATCCAAATAAGAAAAAGCAATATACTTCAAATAAAATCCAAATTTGCCCCGTTTACACTCATTTACACATTGTAGGTTTGCGACCAGAAAGAAGTGCTACATTTGAGACTTTTCAGATTACTTCTATAAACTTGTTCTCATTCTGTATGTTTTTCATATGTTTTTCTCTTATTTTGAGGAAATTACAAGTTGTATCGCCTACCACTGCAGCAGGCAAGCTTGCCAGTGAACAAATCCTCCTGGTGTCGAAGTCAGTGAACAGGCATTTCCGTGTGTCAAAGAGTCAGGCTTACAGCTGTGCTTTAACTAACAATAGTCAGTCTGTTCAAACAGTCACTTGAATGCTTTTGTCATTGTAGTTAAGAGGTGGATAGTTTCAAATATTTTTGTGACATTGAAATCTACTGAAACTACTTTAAAGTGGTAACGGTGTTTGTCCCCTCCTGTAAAGTGTGGTCTAGCGCGGTATGTGTGCACATCGCAGACTTTGGATGCAAACGCAGGCACAAGGGCTCAAAGCAAAGCCTCTCTCCCTACAATCATTTGAAAGAGCTTCAAGTTTGTTTTTCCTTTGCCAACACTAGCGTCTCAGACTACTTCGCCCTCATACAAAGAGGTTGTTCATTAAATATTAACTTGTTTAATATTGTCTCTGCACTGTGAAGGCTGTTCAGCCGAGCACCACGATAAACATTAAATATGCTTTTCATCTTTCGCTCCTCTTTCTCCATCAAAAAAGAGAAAGAGGGAGAAAAAAGACTCAGATGCACTGTAAAAGCGTGCACTTTCAAACTTCTGCAGGGCAAAAAACGATAACCCACCCAACATGCCTGCTCTGTGCGTGTGTGTGCGTGTGTGTGCGTTTTAAAAGAGGCTTGGTTAATTTGAAGTGCTTGTCCTTGTTTGGTGGCCAGCTCGCTATAGCGTTCTTGTGACGGACAGAGTCTCTGTCACACAGGGTTTTGCCTGCTGGGTTGACAAGCACTTCTGCATAAGGAACGACTTCTCAAGCTCTGCCACACCTCCTTGTATGTCTTCAGCAAACACAGCAAGGAGAAAGAAAGACACCCAGGGGACAAAGAAGTTTTCCCCATATGTTTCTCCCCATTGAAGTTTTGGGGCTTCGATGGGGAGTACAGCAGCGCACGCCCCACAGAATATGTTTCACTGCGCTGCTGAAATCACCCCTGGACAAAGGAATTCTGTATCATCTCCCCTTGATCATATCAAAGATGCGATCTTTACTTGATAGAAGAAAACATGACTTATTAAAGGTTAGTTTACTTGTGAGTGTCGTACTGGGTGCCTTTTGTTTCGGCAATCTCAGAGAGGAAAAAAAGAATTTTCTAGTAGACCCTTGTGTTCTTCCTGAGCGGAGAGATGTTTAAAAGCATGTCCGCAGCTCTCTCTGGCACCAAGCTCCTCTACAGTGTTCACTCTTTTGCTCGATACTTTCTCTACAGCACACTTTGCCTTACTTTGCAGCTGTATGAAAGCTGCCTGTGTCTGGCCCTGGATCCCGGGTTCTTGGCTCTGAAGGCCGTTGATGCCGGAGATCCACTGATAGCCTTTGGAGCTTCTCGGTGAGCAGGATGGAGGGAGATCTTTGATACAGTGACATGAAGAGGAAGAGGGTTATGAGGTTTGGATGACTTTGTGCAGTCAGCGTTACAAATGGTTGCTTAATCAAGACTTGTAGAACATATAAAACAGGCCTTTTTTTGCTTCATTTATATCCAGGGCACATGCTGTATGAGAGATAATTCATGCATAGGTGGTTTATGTCAAAGGAGAAATGAATTCACAGACTGTCACAAACACACTGCTGAAACGACAGCTCTTGTCAAACAATCACTCAAAAATACTAGCATCATGATGCCGGCCGTGTGACACAGATTCGGGGAGCACACGCAACACACAGATATCGTCTGACACACACACACACACATACAAATACACACTCAGGCATGCATGTCTGCACGTGCATGTTTCACCATAAATGAATCTCACCGTGGCCCCGCTGACAACTAAGGTCACAATTTGATGTAAATTCTTGCTGGTTGTCTTCGGCTTGATCAGCATATTCCACCTCCTCAGTCATCTTGTCAATGGCGCTCTGGCAAGGACAACTACCATGGGGCAAAGCTCTCGCCACCACATCCTGCAATAAAGCACCACAGGGAATACATCAGGCCAAACGCCCACCAAAGAGCACTGAGCCTTTTGCAAAGACAGACAAAATGCTGTATAATTAGCCGGCCTTTTCAAATACCCCACTAAGCGGGCTGTGTGTGTGTCAGTCTTTCATGACAAGGGCCCAGACACACATAACTTCAAGGTGAATGAATATGAAACAACATGCTAACATATTCGTGGTTCAGGCGAACAGTGAGTGGTGTTTTCTGATACTGTAGATCCAATCACGCCGGCTGTCAGTCAAAACTCATGACTGGGTGGGTGAGACATGTTTTGGATTTCATTTTTTCTCTTCTGTTCACTTACACTTTGCCTCTACACTCTTTGTTACTTCTTTAAATAACAAACCATTACCATTCTCTAAGGCATACATATTACCTGCCAAATTCTGCAGGGGCGTCACACATTTGAATGCATTTTTCATATTTCCCCAACACCCCCCCCCCACCAACCCTCACCCTACCCAACACTCATTCACCCCCCTCATCTGCTGTCAACTGCATTAGGCCATATGATAATCAAATTAATTATACTTCAGCCCCTCTCTCCTGGCCAGCATGAAAAATAGCTTGACTAGCATTAACGGAGGGCAAATGATGGTGGTCCATCCCCACCCCCTGAGCTCGGTGCAGTTTCCTCTAGTGCTGGTGTCACTGCAGATCTGTCACCCTGACGAGAAGAGCTTCAGAAGGCTGAACCAGGGCAGGTTCTCCCCTGGTTGCCTCCCCCTTCCCCTCCCCTCACAGGCCCTGGATCTCCCTGCTCTTCCCCAGCAACCTAGGGGGGGCTATAGGGGCTGTGGGAGCGTGTCTGCGCGCGTGTGTTTGTGTGATGGGGGTGGAAGGGGCAGTGTGGGGAGTGAAAAAATATATAGCTGTAGGGAGTGAGGCTGCAGGGTCACAGAGGTTGTGGGATGGGGGTATGTTTTCTGTCCATAACAGTCCCAGCCCCCACCCAACATGCAGATACACCCACATACACACAATGCCACAAACACGCACTCCTGCACACAAACAAGTACAAAATTAAATGTACACATTATTGTGTGATGTGCAAAGAAACACACCTACTTTCCCCCAGAGACATGTCGAGCTACAGGCGAGTAGCATCCCTCGGTGTGACCCTTATACTCTTCACTCGCTGCAACACATATAACGGCATGCAAGCAGCACTTCCTGTCGCCAGGAACACTCATCAGCCAGTAGGTGTCTTATTGAACCAGACAATTTGAACCAGAGTAATTAAAAGCCCACATAAAAAGAGGTCAATGTCTCCGTCATAGAATTTTTGACAATAATTCAAGGATTACAAAGTTTCAAAGTGTCACCCTCCTTGTCTGCAAAGCCCCGTTCAGCTCCTTCTAACACACCAAAAGCCAACTCCAACTGCCTCCCCGCAACCCCCGACTGTGTCCGCTTAGCCAGCTACCTGAATGCAAAGCGCCTTAATGTGAGCAGACATGTTTATTAAGCTGGGCCTAGTTTCAGGCTGCAGTGAATATTGCAGACGTCAAAGTAGGCCATGTGGGGCTAGAGGAGAGAGCGAGGGATGAAGGGAGAGACCGAAAGCAAGAGTGTGCGGGAGTGAGAGAGAAAGGGAGGCCCTCTGGAGGTTGATCTGAACCTTGCCCCGCAGTGCCGTGTTTCTCCTCTGCTCGACAAAGTTATCAGACACCAAAAGGTTTTGTTCTTCTATTTGTTTTGCCCTCAGAGCGGTTTTAAAGTAATCAACCTCATGGCGACTCCAACTTCGGCTGCAAAAATGATTGATTCAGCATCGAACAGCACTGATCTTATTTGTAAAACAAGTTACACCGGTGGATTCCTTCAGAAGTCTGACTCACGCTGTCTTTGCTCTCGGTGTGCATCTCGGTGAAGCGCAGGTAGCCAACTGGAGCGAAGGCATCTGCTGAGTGGATCACTGTCTCCGCTGCATCTCTGCACAAACACAACAAAACAACTTTCAGAGAAAACTGTTGTAGTAGTAACAAATCCTTGTAAGTTTATCTTGCTTTACTCACACAACGATCTTCTTTTTGAAGAGGGGGCAATCAAGGGTGAAGGTTTCATATTCACCTCCTTCTCCACAAACATGAACGCCATACTTCTGGGAGAGCTAATCAATGAAAACAAAACACCTTATTGAAATACTCCAATACTCCTTTCCATAATTTCACCTAAAATTTCACTTGATTGTGCAGAAACACTTCATCCATTACTAGAGTGTCTCCATGTTCAGCTTTGATGTGTTCAGGTGTATTATTTTTGACATCAGTTTAAAAGACACTGTGATGAAAAACACAAGAATTTGATTGGAGAGCACTGAGAATACAATCACTCTAAAACTAGAAGTGAAATTGAAAGAAAAATAGATTTCTCTACAGTATTAAGCTGTGACTTCAGATGTATTAAAACTCAACGGCCCGTAACTCGACTGGGAGCGAATGATGCACATGTAGAAATACACAGAAATACTGCAGTGAAGAGAGTAAACAAGATGGCAGAGTATCTACCAGTTGGTGACCTGTTTCAGATAGGGCTCCATGTCAGCCAGAGGTTTTCCTAAGTGCTTCTCTGGATCCAGGCCTGGCACCCACGTGGGAAACACACACAGGGACATGCGAATGTACACACAGCGACAAACAAAGGCAGAAATACACGCACATACACACACACACACACACACACACACACACACAAAACACCATTTCACACAGACACACGTATGGAAAGAGAGAGAGAGGGAGAGAGGTCTGATCAGGACCAGAGAACAGTGATTGAAGATGACAGGCAGGGAGGTTTACGGGCAGTCGCACAAACACACACGTAAACCTGCACCCTGGATCTATTTGTTTGACTTTGCAAGTAGTGTACACAGATCTCTCCGGGTAAGGGCAACAGTTTTCAATTGCTGGCCGCAGACCCCCCACGCCCCCTCGCCCGCCGCCCCCTCATCTTGTTCCCTTTGAGAATATAAACTCTGGAAAGAGATCTTGTTTATTTGCCTTTTCCCTCCCCTTCCCCTGAAATGGTGCATGGAAGTGACTCACAGGCATGGGAGAGAAAAGAAGGAGGGGAAAGAAGGTTTGGAGGAGAGCTTTGTATGAATACCCAGCGGTGCCACACTCCTAAAATACAAGCTCGCTGCCGTGCGCTCCCTAGACGAAAACAAGTAAAACCAACCAACCAAGTAGAGCTCTAGAAAAACAGCCCATTGTCATAACCTCCTGCCCTTTTAATAAGATATCCAAATCTAGACCCAGCTTCCTAGCACTTTGATCAGTCCTATTCAGGGATTATGTATATATTAGCAGGAATAAAAGGGTGCACTTAAACAGTCAACACTTAGCTGAGCTTGCGGAGCGTCGAAGGGTTTTACCCCTTTGCGACGCTAAAATCCCGATTTTGTCTTTCAGACGCCTGACCCTGATGGTACCGTGGTGAACTCCATCTCACCCAGTAAACAACTCCTTTCACGCAGAAAGTGCAGCCAGTGCTTTAATACTGTACATTCTTCACCGTTCCGGCAAAAGACAAAAGCCTGGAGCGCCAGGTGCTTTCTACAGAGAATGGAACGGCAAGAACATAACAGGACGTGACTGCAAAATGCTAAATTTTAGGAAATTCCACAACATGTGGTCATATGCTCCTGTGTAGCATAAAACACCTGGTCGTTACCTAAAAATATGAGGAATAGGAGTTACTGGAACCACACAATTACATTACGTCTTTTCATTTCCCTTTTCTGTGGCTGCCTATTAACTGACAGACATAATCATTAACAAGTAACCTATACAGACTGACGTGCAGTTGTGACAGTAACGTCGTCGCAATAAAAAAAGTTGCTGAATTGTCCATAATAATTTCTCAGAAAAATCCAATATAGCTCCTCTGTTCTGAGGTGTCACGTGGTCCTGTTCATCGGCACATTCATGTGTTTAATTAAAGGAACAAAGTTAATCGCAATGTGAGAATCTCTCCTCTCTCATGGCCTGACAACCTCAAAGGTTAACGTGTCATCTGCAGGCCCCATGGGGAGCAATGGATGGGAGGCAAGAGGAGAGGGAGAGGAGATGTGGCGGAGGGACATCGCATCCCATCCCGGGTTCATCTTAATCCCAGCTGTGTCTCTCCTCCAGGGCCCCGGTGGTCCAGCACTACGGGGGAGAGACAGAGGGGCCTCGGCGGAGGGAGGGAGGGAGAGAGTGTGGAGGGGGAGAATGAGCAGGCCCTTATTCTCTTCCCAGGGGATCTGTGGTCTTAATTAGTGTGAGAATATCTAATCTCAACATCCTCTCATCTTAACCCTGCCACAAAGGTAATAGGGAGGGAGGAAAAAAAAGCATTAAAATTCAATCCCATTTAAATATCCTCTTTAATTAGTCATGCCTTTTAACAAATTTTAATAATTGGCTCCAAATTGCTGAGGGGATGCCGTGTTTTTTAATATGTTCATTAACTTCCCTGCTCTTAAATAATATATGATACATGATTTGATATTTACAAGGAGGGAAGAGGACGACGGAGATCCGGGCAGACAGGAGTGAGTGATAAAACGATACAAAGATGGCATTAATGTGGAGACATTCCTCCCAAGACCACTTAGCACTTGTATGAGTGTTTTCTTAATTGATGTTCCTGACTGACTTAAGGTTACCGAAACCATTTGGAAATGAGGATCGGTGGAACGAGCTCACACTCGCGCGATGCATGCTTTGAGAAGTCTTGGCTGGAGTGGCCACCGGTGTGAGCCTTCAGCAATCTAACACCACTCATTTACATGATCTTCACATCTCTGTCTCCTCTGAACCTGTTTTACAACTTGACCTAAACCCAATTACCTAACCTCATTATGCCACATTAAACCCAAATAAGCCCACTAGAAGCTGCCATTAGTCTGCCGCCAGAGACAGTAAGACCGCACTTTGGAGAGAGAGGAGCTTCCCTAAGAGAGACTGAGAGGAATGGCTCTCCTTTAAAAGGGCTTTTTACCTCGTATTATCCTATAAAACTCCAATTAAATTCGGTGAACTTTAAAACCAGGGAGTCCAGTAATGAGGGAGAGCATTTTTTCTAAAAAACCTTGTTGACATTTAGTGGGATGAAATTAGCCAAGAATAAAAAGTTTACCAGGAAGCCGAGAGCCATTTGGACATGAAAGTTAGTTTTTATATTGAGATATGAAAAAACTGTAAAAACTTCATTCTTCAGAAGCTTAGAGGACACAATACAAGTTAACCGTATAGCTGAACTCTCACAAGTTAAACCACCTTTGATTCTAGCTTAAAAAATTCACTTTTTCAAGTTTCTTCTTGAACCAAAAGGCAGATAAAAAAACATATTCTCCTTCTGACCTCTACAGAAAATGCAGCTCTCACTTCTCCCCTTATAGAAGTCAATGGCAATTATCTCCAGAACACACTTTTCAGCTAATTCTGTTTAACGATCATGATTGGCCTTTTCCCACCTCGAAGAAGTTGATTAATTTAAACCCTCGGCAGTCAGTTACCTATTAAATTGCAACCGCTTGTGATTTTGCTTACTGAGCCTAATGCTAAATTAAAAGCCGGGAGATTCTAGATACTGTCTGAGCTGAGCTGAGCGCAGTATCGCAGACATCCGCGGGTTGTCTTAAGATCTGGCGTGCCAGCTGACAGCTCGGCTTTAATCCCTGCCTTCAGAGAGAAAAGGCAGAGAAAATTGGATTCATGATGTGTAACATTTTAGCCTTTAAATGGATGAAATGAGCATCTCCTCCCTAGTAGGTGAGCTGCATCAGCCTTTAAACAACGCTCTCAAAGACCCCGCGCCAAAACAATAGCTGTTCACTATCACCTAATCTTCCCGAGAGAGAAAGAGAGAGAGAGAGAGAGAGAGAGAGAGAGAGAGAGAAAGAGGGAGAGAGTGCGAGGGAGAAATACAGAATGGAAAAGAAAAAAGCAGGGGAGGGAGGCAGCACCGTACAAAGGATGATAAGATTAAGGTTATATGTGAAATTTGTCAGGCTCTTATCTGAAATTCAGCGTCTGTGAACAGAATAATAGGCAGCATGAATTGTGTAGCAATCCCATCAAGATGAAATCTTTTCACTCCAACAAATCAAAACGGAGAAACTGGGAGGACTTACAACCACACAGCACTTAACCAGGAAAAATGAGCCAGCGCGAATTAATAAATCTATGCTTTCGGTTTTGTTTTAGGGAATTCACATGAAGGTGCAATGTGTGGCAGGTGGTGTTTAATGCTGCTTCAGCTGAACTTTGACCCCTATACTAACTGTTCAAAAACATCAACTGGATTGAACTGGAAGAAAAAGGTAAAACTGCTGTCCAATTTCAATGATCCTTGTTGTGAGTTAGCAAATTCTGAGCAATTTGGATGTTATTCACTTTCATTAAAATGGAAGGGGAAAAGGAAGGAGTGGTTCGAGGTGCTCAGCATATAATCGTAGCCCAGTTGCTTGCCATCCTCTCCCCATCTCCCTATCCCCTCCTCTCCTGTCATCTCTCTAGTATGTGGCATCTAATGAAGCCAAAAACACCCCAACATAAAGAGAGTACAGGAAAAAGTCAGTAGAAAAAAGTAGGATTTTGTAGCATGACAAATAAATGAACCTTGAATCAACAGAGTCACTGACATTAGAGCTGGAATGATTAGTCAATAAATCGGCGGCTGTAGCTCAGGGGGTAGAGCGGTTGTCAATCAGGAGGTCGGTGGTTTGATCCCCAGCCTCGGCAGTCCACATGCCGAGGTATCCTTGGGCAAGATACTGAACCCCAAAAAACTGCCCCTGATGCTGTGCCATCGGTGTGTGAATTCATATGTACATCGCTTTGGATAAAAGTGTCTGCCAAATGACTATAATTGAAATAAATCAAATTAATCACCATTATTTTGATTATCAATCAATGTTTACGTCATTTAGAAGCCAAAATCCAAGTATTTCTCCATTGTGAGGTCAGCCCAATAGTCACAAATTTCTTTATCTAATGTGACAATAAATTAATATATTTAGACTTTTAATGGGACAAAACAAATGACTTCAAAGACATCACCTCGGGTTCTGGAAAACTGTGATGTTTTTGAACATTTTCTAAAGCAAAACATTGAACGTGACTTAAAAATTTAATTCAGATTTTTAAAATTTGAATGACCAGATCTCTAATTTTCATTGTCTTTCACAGGTTTTTCAACTACTCAACCAAAAGCAACCATAAGCAGTAAATGAAACATGTGACCCCAGTCAAACTGATGTCCTAAAATCAGAAACGACAAATTGACTGCGTCAAAACCTCCTCAAATGTTGAAGTAGTGCCTCAGAGCTTTACGGTGGTACAGAAAATGACTGCATGAATGGTTTGACTGGAATCATCAGGCATGGTTTTAGAGGACGGCGCAATTAATTCCAGGAGCAAACTGCATCTTGTCTTTTTGCAGGGAGTGCTAACATAGTGTCTGACAGTATCTGAATCTTGATCACCATCCTCCAATCCTGTGAAAATATCCTCTGCCTGGTAGAGCTCAAACACGCCTTCCTGTATCGCAGATAACTGACAAAAACAGGTTGCAGGAGAATGCGACTTAAAGTGCAGTTCACTGACTCCCTCATGGAAATTCAGTCGATTTTCTTTAATGTCTTTGAACATTAATTGTCCTTTAAGCATATATTAAATTACATCCAATGTCCTCAAGTGGGTGAGGTGATCAGTGAAAGCAAATTTGTGACATAAATTCCCTTCTTCGTAGCACAAAGGCTGCGCTCGTGTGAAGGGTAAAAGATCATGCAGTGATAAAAGGTTTTCCCGCGGATAGACCTTGATTTCACACATGCCAATTATCTCTGGAGCTGAGGACCAATTAACTGCCGAACCTGTGGCCTCACACACACCTGCACTAATCAATCAATTAACTAATTACATGAATATTTAATAGCTTTTTGGAATTGCCAATTACTATGGTTAGCTCAAGAGACATTGCATTGCAAAGAGACGGTTTCCCAACAAAAATCTGCATTTCCCTTTTTTGCTAATTGGGAGCATTTTGTGACACTCATAGGCTTAGACTCTGATAGCTGAACTTACTTCACTACATGCAATTTGGCATCTTCAAAGACTGAAATCCTCTTTCTCTCTTTTGTGGTTATAGGCTGCCATCAGCGCACAAATGAACACTTCTGGAGAATTCACTTAGAGGATCATCCTGCATTTGGACAGCTGTCTTTTCACTACAGGGATTTGTCATCAAGGAATATATCCTCCCTTAAGAAAGAAAGTCTTTTTTTTCCCCCTTTATCCATTCACTGCTAATTTCCACCTGTCTTTCTGAGTGCCTAATGAAGGAATATTAATCTTGAATGACTCCTCACTATTCAGAGCCCACCAAAACCCATTTCGTACTACCACTGGATATCATAAGCCGTTTTGGCTGTCAGTTCGTACGCAGACCTAACCTTTGCCCTGTGAGAGTTGCTTTTTTTTTCCACTCATGAGGTCTGAGTAAATCCCTCCAAATCTCTCACTCGCTCACACACATACACATGCAAACACCAAAGGCCACCAGGTATGCCCTTCTGTCACCCAATCTCCCCTAAACAGCACACCTCGCTGCTCAGACCTGCTCCCACCAAAGCTGCAATTATATGAGTGCTGCCTAAAACGCCTTGGGTGCTTGCACCCCTATTCAATTCTCTCCTTTCTAATTACCACTGCCTCGGGACAGGTGAGGAGTCAGGGCTGATAAGATCTTCCTTTTTTACCTGTAGCCAAAACACACATGCACACACACACCCACACAAACACCTACAGAGGGAGGCCAAGGCGCACACTCAAAAGGCACCCGGAGGTGATTTTCCTTTCTAATTATAATCTTGCAAAAAATGTTGAGAATTTGCTTTTAGACAAAGTTGTGTTTGGAGTTGAAAGCTAAGAGATGACTGAGTACTTTAAAGGCGTGGCTCTTCTCATTGTGTGTTTTTCCAGAAAGGTAACTTTTAGAATTATGAGCGAGCAATTAAATGTAGATCTGATTCAATTACACGTGTAATGGAAATAAAAATAAAAGGAAAAAAAAAACATGGATTCTGACATCATGTCTCCTCTGACAGGCATCTGACAAGTTACCTTATTTATTACCAAAAAGTCCTTTATCATGAGACCATTAAAAATGAGAAATGGGTCCAGAAAATAAAGTACCAAAGATAAATGACTTGACAAGTGCATTCCATGAGAGGTTATTTAAGCGGCGCTGAAAGATATGCAGAATATCTCGAACGCGGCGCTCGACTCTGCGGGTCATCAGTCAGCCGCGGACCCCTTTTCGACTGATCGCTACCAAAGGTGACAACAAGCACTTAACAGCACGTAAACAGTGTCTACGTGATGATCTATCGCCGTGAGTAGTTTGAGAGTAAAAAGAACCATTTGTAGCTGTAATTATCATTTATCACTGGCACCGTCAAAGGGATCCAGCTGCACTGTCAAGTAGATACAGGTAGGGATCTACACGTCATGTACCCGAGAAAAGAAAAAGAAAACTTTTTTTTTTTTACTCTCTCCTGTTTTTCAGTAATCTGATCTTCTTGTCCTCAGGCTCCAAAACAGGCAGGTAGAGAGCAGGTGACACTACATTAACCTCTTCCCTCAGTGCTGAAGCAGTTGAAAACCGTAAATGAGAGATTTTAATCTTCGCTTCACGGACCGTGGATTCTGAGCTATGCATAAGCAGAGAATGCAGCGTTGCTCTCACACAATGGGGACATGTGCCGCTTATTGACAGGTTGCATTAATGTGCGGGGCAATCACCTGTGATTATTTCTCAACTGCCAACCCTCCCTCCTCCCCTCCTCCCTGCACCCAATACCACCGCGCACTTCCCTCACACCTCCTCCCTCTGTGCTTCTTATCTTTTCATATTGTTCTCTGCTTCAATACCTTTGCCGCTGGCACAAGTCTCAACACCGCAGCTAAGCCACAGATTGATGATTAGGGCATTACCCTGCTTGTCTCTCTCTTTCTCTCTGGTTACACCTCCCTTTCTCCTCCTCCCATCCCTCACTTATCCAAATTCTGTCCCTTCCTTGCCCATGCCAAACACCACTTAACCAACATGGCACCTCCGGAAAAAGTGAAAAGAGTAAGAAGGGAGACCAGGAGGGAGGGGACGTCAGACTGTTCACCAGCTGCCTGAGACACAAAAGACTGAGACACAAACTCACCGAAGGCGGCAACTTTGATGAGGATAGCATGGAGGTCAGATGATATCATCTTAGAGAGCAGGGACTCTTGTTCTTGGCGCCACAGGTAGGCCAGAGGCTGCAAACCTAGCCGTGAACATCTGGGGAACAGGTGAAAGGCAAGAGGGAGAGCAGTAGGTTGTAGAAAGGGAAGGAGATGCAAAGTGGTTAATATTGAATATTTGCCAGCTTCAGAACAACTTCAAAGCCAACCGGGATGGGCACCGTCTCCATTTGTGGGAAGGATGCCACCCTGATAGGCCCGCTCGACATGCTCCCACCTGCCACCACTGCCAGTGGCTTTATTTAAAGACGAGACAAACACGAGAACTCCATCTTAAGCTGTGGCCTGGCTGTCGCATAAACTCGCGTGAAACACACACATCCACAGCAGGTAACCGGAGCCGAAACGTCTGCACACAAACGTCTACTGCTCGAGAAATGCCTGAGATGTTTATGTGTGTGCATCTAGTGGGAGCGAGGGGGAACAATAGTTGAGTGGCGGCAGGTTTTGTTAATAAGAAGACAGCTTTTGTGCTACGACGTGTCCAGTCTGTGTAAGTTTAGAACAAGAGAGAACAAAGAGAGAGCACGGAAGGCAAAGAAAAACAAAGAGAGAAAGAGTAAAACAAGAACGGGAATAAGAAAGACACATGGGTATCTGTGTCACAGGGAAACCGTCGCGTCTTTATGTGAGTAAGACTGTTGTGTTTCACCCAGAACGGGAGAGTGCCATTTTTTATATGAACAAAAAAAAATCACATGACAATTATGAAACTATCAGTTTCATTCCTTTTCTTGAAATCATGCTCCATAAAAACAGAGCCGTCCCATAAAATCAAAGCTAGTCTAAATAAAGTGGCATAAACAGAACTCGGTGTGTGTATGTGTGTGTGTTTAAACAAAACCGAGTCCAAGTTTGGAACACACAGCGAGGTAAAGACTACAGAGGATGTACTCTTTTCCTTCAGCGGACCACAGAGTGTGCGTCATTCCAGCTCAGAGGCCTACATGCATTGAATGTGTGTGTGCGCACTTCAGTCAGAAAGTGTGCTCTCCGTCATGAGTGTGCGCGTGTGTTTGACTTACACGTTTTCCACGCGGACCCTCTGGTAATCGGAGAGAATGGCCCCTGCAGACACTGCCTCGACACCCTCCTTTTCCTGTGGGGAGGAAAAGATGGAGGAAACCACAAAGATTTCTTGCCTTTTCCATTATACAGCATGTGCAACATGCAGTGCAACAGCAAGATGATGTCACCGTCCCATGGGGCCAAATACTCCTTGCTCAACTTACAATGGTATCCCAAAGTGTTATCTGAACAAAACCACACAAACACATGTAAACATACACACACAGAGAGACTCAAACAGACAAAGAAAGCACATTCCTGACGGCTCTTTCCTTTCATTGGACCGCAGTCCTGTGGGATGTTTACACTCTGGTTCTATCAAGGCCTTTATGGTCCAGCCTATATCCCCTGGAGGCTTGTGTACATGTGAGCGTGTGACTGGAGGCTCAACTCCAGGCGGTTCCTGGACTTTATCAGCAGTCTGGTGTGAGCGGGAGATGAGCGCGTCTGGTCGCAGCTTCCATCCCCTGCACACCCGGCTGGAAAACGGAACCGCAGTGACAACTTGAAGCATCGTGGAGCATTGTGTCTGTGAGTGGCATGTATCTTTAATATTGCTAAGGGCTAATCTAATTGCTTTTCATATCATATTCATATTTCAGAAACTGTGAGACAACTATGCACTCGAGAGATACTGACACAGCCTTGAGATGCGTTCAGTCTCAGTCTCACAAAAAAAAAAACAGGCTTGATCCGGAGTGGCACACACACACACACAAACAAACAGCAGTGCATGCTCACACACACACAGGCATGCCTGCACAACCCCCCTTCCCTGCCTTCATGCCCCTCCCCTACAGACACACACCTGCAGATTCATTAGAACATTACATGGGCTGTAATTAGAATGAGAGGCAAGGGTAGAAGCAGTGGAGGGATGCACAAGTCTCCAGTAAATTACCTTGTAGCCATTATCAATTTCCCTGGCTACTGGTCCTTAAGATAACCCCCCACCCCTCCTTCTCCCTGTGGTCCCTTCCTGCAATTTTTCTCTGCCTGATAAACATGCTGATTAAAGCGAACAGCGTGTAAACCTTTGATACTTTCCTAAATGAAATCCATGCCCTGCCTGGGGCCTGACGCTGCGACGCACTGTGCCTCACACACACACACATACACACACAGCTCCAAGTAGGCGTGCCAGCTAATCAGATAAAGGATGTGCTCTGTGTGTGCGTGTGTGTGTGCGCTTATGGTGGAGGATGTGAGGTACAAAGCTGAAGCTAAACACTGTATACAGAGCTAGAATTTAACTCTCTGACCTGAAGTTAAACACCAAAAGATCTTAACTTGGGATTCAGTACTCAAGTTTTAATATCTCTCCAGCGTGTCCAACACTGGAATATACATTACAGTCAATTCCACTGCCCAGTGACAGTAATTAAGTCAGACTGATAACATTTCAGCCCAGCACAGAGCGAAGGGGGCTGCAGGCAGTGTCATGTAATTCTAGGTAAGCCTCAGGGCCAGCACTCTATTCTAATACAATGATAACCTTTTCCCTAAATACAACTGTCATTTCCTAAAGAGGCACATTAGGAGGTAAAGAGTGGGATAAGGAGAGACAGAGGGAAAGTGGAAAAGAGATGAGAGTGTTGAATGAGGGCGCTACATCAACACCAATTTGGTCCCTTGGCTTTAAATTTGGCAGGACCAGACTCGGCCTCGCAGAGTAAAAGAGCATCAGAGCAACAGTGAGCAACACGGTCGTCTTGTGTTTCTGTCTCTCTGTCTCACCCCCTCTCACTGCTGTAGGTACTCGACTCAGCCTCGGCCAGTTAAATGGCTTCTCTTTTCACTGGCTCTCATTACATTACATCATGCAGTCCGGGCATACTCGCCACTAATGATAACACAAGACAAATTTCTCACACATCTCCTTGTTTTCAATGGAGACTCCAACTAGTAGACCTTTTGGCGACCAGCCTTGGAAAATGATTATTTTTGGATGCAGTTATGTTTTTGTCGCTATTATAGCGATCACCAGGAGACAGGCAGGAATGAGGGGGCAGCTAATGCTGCTCTGGACGCAATTTTACAAATTCTAGACATACTTTCTCATCTGCTGTGGGAAAGGTAGGATGAATTATTGTGAAGAAGTGGTATATGTATGTATAAATCTGAATTGATGGACTTTATGGGAATTGTTTCATGTGTATTCATGATGCCATAAAAAATACAAACTTTGATTTTATGGTAGCTGAAAAATTTATCAAAATGGTTTATAGTGGGAATACCTGACAAACCGACAAGGTAGCTCATGAAGCACAGTGTAATAATAAATAATAATAAAATCTTTATGAGAGCTATCTGGCTAAACGATGTTTTGACTGCATTAAAGGTGGAATCCGGGTAAGAAGCTAACAGAACGATAAATCAAGGCAGAGGTCATCAGGACTCTTGTGACCCGCGAGCCACTTTTCTTTCCTCATGACTGTTGGCACAAGAACCAAAGAAAGAGCTCCCTGCCCGCCCTTATTCTATGTCACTTTTCTTTTTTCAACGTTTAATGACCCTGGCTCATTAAAGGAAGCTTCACCTGATCCAGGACCTGAGGCCCTGCATTAACTCACGCCCAGAGCGGGACTAATTCTGGCGTGGCGTTGTGCAACAGCGCAACCCCCTAGCAGCCCCTTCAGAGGCAGACTAAACAAAGGCCTGGCCTGGCTTCCCCTGTCCTCTCCAGCAGGCAGAAAAGCTATTAATGAGGATCTATTGCCCAGAGCAATGGAAGCCCTCAGTCCCCCCAGCCATGTCCATCAGGGTACTTAGCCCCATGCAGTCATTAACTTCTGTTACTAATTGTCAAATTCATTAAACTAATCCTTCCCCAACATCCGGATGTCTCCCGTGGAAATAGATGGTGAGGGCTGAGTTATTAAGATGTCAGCTGTGGGGAAGATTAAGGCCAGCAGACATGCTCCACAAAGAAACGATACGGCCATTAAACTCTATATCAAGGTAGTGTGTGTGATATACTTTGTAATTATATATACATTCATCTTGGTAAGGGAGTCAAAGAGTGGTTCGAATGTATTCACAGTCACAGACATGCCTTCAGTCACGATATGTATCTGGCCCAAAGATACATACAAGACAATCAAAGGGCGAAGGATCTGGCTTGAGACTGTGGCTATTTTATCAGCGCTCAGCTTAAAGGTACTTACGCACGCCACACACTCAGTCTGGGTAATATTCAACAGTCAAAGCCATTAACAGCAACCAAGGCAATTAGAAAGCCATAAAATATTAAAAATTCAATATTCATATTCATATGGAATACATCAGAACTCTCATTAGCGCTTTCTCAATGGCTGTCACAATGAGGTCTTAATTATACACCCTAACAATGCAAAGCCCCATTTTGCAAAATGGTGGGTTTCCAACATGCCTGCTTCAGCCTGTTCTGACAACTCGGAAGCCAGCGTTGGCAGATCTTGGCTATTACAGACCCAAGGCCACAAATTTCCATCACAAAATCCTCTTTTTATCGAGTCCAAAGTTGTTGACGCGTACTTTCTATTATATCAGGGCCTCCTGCATGTGGCGCGCTTGTGGGTGATGGCAGGGAGGCGGGGAGGAAGATAACGTGGAGAAATTAATTAAAGTGCTTTGAATGACAGTTTGCTCAAGGGCACCGGGGTACCATCACAAGCCGCATCCGCACTGTCATATCGACACCACCTCTAACCCCACACCCTCCTATCCTTTCCCCCCTTCTCCCCGACACTCCTTCTCCTCGCCATCTCTCCTCCTCTTCGTCCCTCTCTCCCAGGATCCATCAAGTAAGTGACTGGACGCGACATGGTTTTAATGTTCTCTCCATTAGATCAGCTCTGGGCCTGTTGTAATGTAATGGGATTGTTCTCCCCTGTTCCCCTACACGGTGGGAACACGGAGAGGAGGTCGGACCTTGATGTAGCAGCTCAAGTAGATGTGGTACAGGGGATAGGGCCAGCTAGGGTCAAGCGATTGTGTTTAATGTAATGCGGACATAGTCCCGGGGCGTGTTGGGCTGTCCTGACAACTCAGACATGGCAAAGTGACAGGAAGCTTAGTGTGAGCTTAGTAGGAGGAGACACTGGTTATTTGTTTTAAATCAGCTTCCTCATTACCATTCTGTACAGACAGTTGTACACCAAGGTGACTCCCAGAGTCGGAGAAGGAAGGATAGGATGTGGATGAGGTGCACACAAGATATAGGATATAGTTTGGACCAATTATAATGTTTTAAGTTACACCCAATGCTTACAAGATTATATGCTTCTTATATATACTGAGGCTAAAAGACTATGTACAATGTCTAAGCCATCAAAATAAAGCAACAAATGGACATGCAAGCTTAGCAAATGTATTTGTAAAACAAACATGAGCCAAAACCTTGTTCTCAAAGGCTTTCAGAGACATTCCCTTTGGTAAATTGGTGGGGCTGTCTGTTTGAAGGAGCTGTTGAAAGACGGGCTCTTCCTTTGTGCTCGTGGATGGGCTGGTGAGATGACTCACCACGTGTCAGTCCTCAACCATACAGAGTGGTAGAATAAGAAAAACAAACTGCTCACAAAGCCAGCTGCTCATAAACCTGAATACCCCGAGCGGTTCCTGCGACGACGCAGGTCAGAGTTACAAGAAGGGGAGAGAGGAAGCAGAATAGGGGAAAGTATTATCCTCCGCTGAGGCCACGATGCAGGTGTGACCAGTCAACAGAGGATATGACATGAGACATTGTCTCATCAACGCGATGAGTGAGGGACGCTTAGCCCACAGCAATGTGACAAGTGACAGGCTGGCATGCACTCGTTTGCTTCCAGAGAAAAAGAAGCTTGAACATTTCTATCCATGAAGGTATAGTACTACTGCAGCTTTTCATGGCTGAGTTTGTATTTGTACAGTTTCCTAGCCTGAAGTGCACACACACACACACACACACACACACACACACACACACACACACACACACACACACNCACACACACACACACACACACACACACACACACACACACACACACACACACACACACACACACACACACTCTTTAGTCTTGGATAGTGATTCATTTACAATGACAGAGCTGTTTTCAGTGATAGAGCCTGAGCATAAATATGCCATGCCGCACAGCTGGAAAATGTAGAAATTCATCAGGGTTAAAAAGTAGAGAGATTAACGTTTCACGAGTTTCCTCTCAGATATATATGGTTACGTAAACACAGGCCCAGCCAGTCGTCAGGCAGGGAGGGAGAGGGCCTTGGCCAAAGCAAGCACAAAGCCCTAGTTTCAGCAGGCCAAGGACAAGGAGGCTTTCCATATCTACATGCATGGAAAACTAAATGTTGAGAAGCAGCGGGGGGACATAAGGTCGTTTATCGATGTCCATGAATACTTGCAATTCAAGCAGACAAGTTTAGTTATTACTGGCTTTTAAAAAATGCAATATTTTAATGGCTGTTTCTGCATTAAATAAACTGTCATTCTGTGCCGCTGCTCTCAGACGATCAACCGGGAGTTTTTTTAAGATGACAGGAAATCACGTGACTTCCTCCAAAAGACTCAAGGTCTCGGCCCTCACCATTAAAAGGATAAGGTATTCCAATAAATAAGCATCAGCAACAGTTTTCTGTGGGGCATAAAACAAAGTCTTAATCCCAGCTCTGTCATAGCAGCATTCCCACTTGACAGAGGCAAAAGTGTTTGAGACAGGAACCCGCTTCCAGAAAGCAAGTGGGATAGAATCAAAGAAGGAGTCTCATGCCACAGAGAGGTAAACTATGTCAGTTGCTTTTCATGGTCCGTAACAACCACCTCGTCCACAGGGTGTATGCACGCGCATGCACCGACGTCCATGTATGTACACACACAGTCATGCACTGGCCTGCAAACACACACACACTCCCCAAAATGCAAATGTTTTTCTGGTGAGGTCAGGTTCCAGGCTCTTGGCATCTTGGCTCTCCTGTCCTCTATCCTGCATAGCGCCAACCGACATCATGAAGCCCCCCCAACCACGACCCCCCCC